>CAMQGK010000005.1:3630000-3690000 GCA_947000775.1 Pterois miles | reverse complement strand
TCATGTCAAGGATCCAAAATGGAGTCCAACAAACCTCAGACCATGGATGTAGGAGGTTGTGTCCTGTGGTTTTTGCCCTGCATGTTAGTAAATAATCTACAACTACACTGATTCATGTCATGGTACTAGCACTACTAGACCATGACCACTGGCCAATAGTTTGGCAACAGAGACGTTAATACATCCACCACCGTACAGACTTAAAGCATGCAGCCCATGGGTGTATTAGAAGATAATAAAGTGATGAGTTACAGCAAATATAGCCATTATTACAGCCACAAACAAGCAGCAGGAAGCTGGCAGAACCGGATATGTCATATGAGCATGCAGGGCGGTGCAGTCCTGTCGGCTCTGGATTCAGCTATTAGCTTTTAAGACGTTAGGATTTAAATTACGGCTATTTAAGTGTTCCTACTGGGAAGCTGAATTACCTCAAAAAAAACAAAACAAAAAAATAAATAAATAAAGATCCTCTGATTTAAAGAAGAAGAAGAAGAAGAAGATAGTCCTTTATTAGTCCCACGAGGGGAAATTCAATTTTTTCACTCTGTTGTTAACTTATACACGGTACATGCAGACCCGAACACACACATGCACAAACATGCAACATTGGAGAGGTGTCAGAGTGAGGGGGCTGCTCCTGACAAGCACCCCGAGCAGTTGGGGGTTTGGTGCCTTGCTCAGGGGCACCTCGGCAGTGCCCAAGAGGTAAACTGGCACCTCTCCAGCTACCAGTTCACACTCAGTTCTTGGTCCACGGTGGGACTTGAACCGGTGACCCTCCGGTTCCCAAGCCAACTCCCTACAGACTGAGCTACTGCATCCATGGACATGGACTCATTGGTTTTTTCAATGGCGGCAGTGCTACCAGCACCATCTAGCAGCTGTTGTGAAAAAAGCACTCGAGTTTTGTGTCTTTGCTTCTATACTCTTTGCTAGAGGCTCCAGGCTGCATTATAACTCACCACAGCCTCACACACAACTCATGTCCAGTTGTATTGTGGGTAATGTAGGCCCCAAGCCCCAAGAAGAATGTATGGAATAAAAAAAAAAAATTGGACACTCATTCTGTTGTCACACTGTCTCCACTATGACTCACTACACAGGATAAAACAGCAACGCTGGGTGCTCGTGTTCGTCCCGAACGCCTCATGTCTGCTGGGTCGGACCATCACTGGGCTGGTATCAGGGCGTCTGACCTTCACATCATCATCTATGTCTGCTGAGCAATTTCATCTGTCAAAGTTCATGAAGCCTGAGCGATGATGTGGTCTGAGGAGACAAAGACGGATGCTGATTAGACTTCCTCTCCTCCTCCAGCAGCTGCTGACTCACTAAACGCTCCTGATGGGAATATCACTGTAATCTAAACTCACACTAAACAGTCAACCAGCAGCTCCGCCGGGCTCGGCTGAGGGAGAAACTATTAAATCTGTGTCTCTACACCACCACTACCAACAACAAGCCTTCTGGGTAATGGAGCAGAAAACCAACAGTGCGTCCCTGAAGTGTGCTGACGGACACGAAGGGGGAGGCGATGAGGGAGACGGTACCTGGAGTCTGGCACAGAGGACATCTGCTATAAGACGCCATATGGTACGAATCCACCATCAGGACACTTCAAACCCGCCGCGGTGGAGCCGTCTGAAGCCGTCTGAAGCCGGAGCGTTTGATTTGAGGCTGCGGCACTAAATGGAGCCATCTGTGGAGCCCCAGGATTAACATCAGAGAGGAGCGAGATGAAGGTTTCATCTCAGAGGCTCATTCTGGTTCATTATTTAGACTCCATCATTAGTGCTTCTCCACTTCACAGAGATCACCTGTCAGTCAACATGTGAGGGCGGGACTGGGATACCTTTGGATTTTCTGTTGACAATAAACCACTAAAAGCAGGATTGGCTCGAACCCTTTTGGTGCCCTTGTTGAAATTCGGATTTGGAGCCCTCCCCTCCTCATGCCCTAAACTGTAACACACATCCGACTTCATAATGGTTTTAACACAAAAATTTAAATCTTTATTTTCACGAATAACTATATATATCATATAGTATAATATTAATCATCAATTAGTCCCTGATATTGTTGGCTTAAAAGTGTTCTCAGTTTCCCATAAATTTACACTTCAATTAACAAATAAGTGTGTTCGGGCATTAAGCCACCATGAATGCAGTGTTGATACCTGACTAGAGGAGCGATGAACAAAAAAAATGATCAAAAAATAGAATTTCAGTCTGTACGTATTTAATAAAAACAGTGTTTTTCAGTTTCTCCGCATCTCTGTGTTTATGGTCAGCTGGCAGTGTGAGCCCCCCTGAGACCTGCAGGATCCCGACCAACTTTTCTGTCTTTCAGAGGCTGAAGCCGGTTCAGTTTTAAAGCTATAGTGAAGGTACTGATATCCCAGAAAGCCCTGGGAATCGACTGGTATCAACATGCTATGCCAGCTTGTCAGAAAGGAGAATATATAATGATCCATTTTCAGAGGGGCACTTTGACCTCTGACCCTAAGATATGTGAATAACAATCGGTTCTATGGGTACCTTTACGGACATTGTGTGATGATGTTAGTCCCCATAGAAGCCATTTTGTTGTAGTGACACAATTTTTTAAAAACTTGACCTCACTGTATAAAATGACCTTCGGCGACCTCTAGGATAATCACAGCCTCTTTAAAGAAGAAACTTTAAAGCCACAAACAAAATCACAGCATGACTTTCTCTATGGTGTTCCTCAAGGTCTTGGTGTCTTAATGTGTTATTTTGGAGAGGTTATTGATCATTTCTATCAATTATCGTGAGGTAAAATATGGTTAAATTTGGCACCAAATCTGTGTAACAAATGGTATCAACCCAAAAATTGCTGCAACAACTCATGAAACATGATACAGCGTGGGAATGCAAAACATATACCTCTGTCATCATGTTCAAAACCCGTAAGCACTTTCACTGTTGATTTTGATTCATTAATTAATTACTGATTATTTCTGATTTATGACTAGAACAACTCGACACAGTGCTCAGCAGCATCTCTAATGAATCTTCAGGTTCCAGGCTTTCAGCTGATGTACACCACTTCTATGGGACTTCGACTGTTGACCTGCTATCTCCCCCTAAAGACCCCCTGGACCCCCCAGAGGGTTAACGCCTGACGATAACAAAAAGTGAAACTCTGACTCCTCGACTCCTTCGGGGAGAACATGCAGATCCCATACACTTCGTTTCCTTTCAGACATCCACAGAGGAAGCTGTTGAGTACTTTAATAAAAGACGGAGATAATAATGAATTTCAGTAGAAACGTTTCCGATCACTTCAGCTGAAGAGCCTCCACATCACTGACACATTGTGCTTTATCTGCAGTCTGATCAGGAAGGAAATTATGGCTGGAGTTATGAATTGAACCTCATCAAAGAGAATTATTATCAGCTGTTCTCTATAAAAAGTCACCCTGATTATTAATATCATCTATTGTCCTGTCAAAAGCTGCTCCAGTCTCAGTGTGATTAAACTTATTGTATGAAAGTATCAACTAGTAGATTCTGCATCTTCGATTTAAATCACATCTGTTATAAAACATCTATTATAAAGACATTAAGAGTGAAGAAAGAAGATTTCTCGAATAGAAGAAGACACAAAAGCAGCCGGTCTGCAGCTTATTCTGCAGTCAGTAACTTGGAGCAAATACTGTAAAGAGTTATTTTTATAAAGCTGTCACGTACAGTATAAACTGACAGTAGTGCATGAGTTCCTCTGTGCCCTCCTGTTCTCCTTATGGCATCTGCAGGATTCCACAGCGCCCAAACAACCAATCAGAAGTCTCTGAGCAGCTGTAAATCACTGCTATCAAAACTCATGAACTCCGATTAAAAGGCCAAACTATGTAGTGCTGATCAAATATGAATCAAGAGAGGGGATGAAATGCAGCAAAGGGCCATGTCTGCTTCACCAGGTGAGCCACCAGGACACCCAATAGTGATTGATCAGTGCGGCCTAGTTTGATCGTTTGATTAGTCAATATTGATCTTTTTCCATTTAACTCTCACTTATGACTTATGGCATGACAGATATAGTGCCAGAAAGGAGAGTCAACATTGGTTTCTCCATGATCGTGTTAGTGTTTGTGCCTTATCAAAACTTAACCATAGCTGTGGCAAATCAGGGAGCGCTTATATAAATCATGTCCGGAGGTTTACCCTCTGAGATAAATGTGGGGTTTTGTGGTTTACGATGTATGAATATCATTGAAGTTGTGACCTGTGTGGCGGTTTTTCATTTTCTGTTGTTTGTATTATTAGTATGATTCCTTTGGACATTATTTCTGTTTTTTACATGATGGGGTTTTACTTTCTGCAATGGATTTCTTTCAATAATGTCTGTCATACTTTTTGTTGTTCTTTGTGTTTTTTAAAGCACATGTATACATGTATAAAAACTACCTTAGATTTTAGCAGCATAGTTTTTTTAGTGGTAGTATTTTAGATATTAGTACTCCAGTTATTTAGTTTTGTACTTCCATAAAGTAGTTATTGTTGCGAGAGACAGACTGAAGACTAAGCAGCAGACGTGGTGATATCCTGACTTTTAGTCCTGATCCCAGTGTCCACACTGACTCACAGACTTTCAGTCTGTGAGGGTTTAGGACCGTCCCACTGTCAAATCAGTGCTGCAGGGCTCTCTTGCAGACATGTTGAGCCCTTTATGAATATTTTCAGTAAATCTACATTTCTGCAGACCTTGCTGGAGGGAATTACCCACAACTCATAGCTTTGTGAAGTTAAAGACGGGTTACCCAAAGGCATTAAATAAAAAAGGTAAACAAAGGATGAAGTATATTAAATTTGCACTTAAATATTAACATCCCATCCGATAAAGGTAAGAGTCCCAACCCACCATAAAACACTGCACAGTGAATAAGACTCAAAAGCTGAATTGTAATATATATAGTACACAGTCAGACACAGTCATATTGCAAGATACCGTAGATTAATTATGCCATATTAGCCTAAGCTTTGTTAGTATTCAATTACCATAAAAATCTTATTTTTGTGTAGTTGGCATTCGGCTTGTAGATCAAAACGTCATATACTGTACCTACCCGTTTGTAAACTGTACATTATCCTCCAAAGATTTACATATTTTGAAATACTGACAGGTGTTCACTAACACCAAAACACATCTGTAACTGTCAAGGTAACGATCGATATCACCTGTTTACCTCTGTCAGCTTCTCTTTATATGGGTATTTGTCATTCACAAATACTGTATACATTTCGGATGACGAACGATGAACTGACGACCGATGAACAGACCGGTGACAGATAATGATAGTCTACCGTAGCTCTGTGCGATACCCTCCATGATTTCCATTCCCTTTTAAGGATTTAAGATGGTGCATGAAGAAAAATCAGAAGAATGCAAGCAGACGCTACATTACACACCTGCATGGCGCTGTTTTGACAAGAACAAGTAAATTGATTATTTGACAGTTAGACTACCTCTCGTCTCATACAGCAAGAGGCTGCAGATGTCCAAATCAGGCAGTAGGAAACGGAAAACAAAAAACCACAACTGGCGGCATTAAGGTAACATAATATGTCGCCACAAAGTGCTGTTCCATTCATATTTATACCACTTCAAGCCCTTGCAACATCTCACACTTTACCAGGTGACATCTGTCAAGTCCCTGAGTGGGCCTTTGTCCACATTTCCCATAGTGCATCTGGATAGGGTCTTTTAACAGAGCCTCCCTGCCTGGTTAACCAGACACATCTTTCAAACTCCGCACCTGTTTTCACAGACTGAGGATGACTAACTGTGAGGAGTTAATAGCCCTTCACGTGTAAAATCAGTGGAATGCCCCTTTAATTTAATTAACTCAAACAAAACTAAACGGCTGTGAAATAGGGACATATCCATTTCTGCCCTCTAAACTCCCTTTCCTTCGTTCCTTCTGGTCCCTCAGTATCTCCACCCCTCCTCCATTACCAGTTATCGTCTTTGCACAGTTACTGACCCGTTTCCAGGTGCTGTTAATGTGTCCTTGGTGAAGGTGGAGCCAACAGGAAACAGGATTTATGGTCACTTTGTTACTTCCTGCTTCAGTCATGCAAGACAGACACTATCAGCTAAATATCCATCTGAGCAGGTGAATTAGTTTAACATTCACTCTTCAGATGTTCAGCTGAGAGGTCTCCTTACAGCAACATCCTGATGATTTATCTGTTCTAAGAGTTGTTGGTTCATGTACAGTATTCATGCCGAACGGTTACAGTCCTGTGTGCGCAGCCACACACAGAATACACGTTGATTGAGGCACTAGTGCTGCTCACAAGTGCGAGCTCCGCCTGGAAACTTTTACCGGTACACTGTTAGCAAATTGTGCACCAAGATGAGGAACAAGCAACCCACATTTAGTATTTTTAGTTTCATAACAGAAGAAGATGCTTTTCAGTTTAATAGCTTATTGTGGGGCGGCTCAGAAGCGGGTCGTCCACCTATCGATGTGTCCTTGAGCACAAACATTTAACCCCAAATTGCTCCCGAAGGCATAGTCATCGGAGTGTGAATGAGTATTCAGATTAGATGAGCAAAGTTGGCACCTTGCATGGCTTCGTCTGAATGTGCCTGAATGGTTGAATGCTGACATGTGGTGTAAAGCACTTTGAGTGGTCAGAAGACTAGAAAAGCGCTCTATAAATGCAAGAAGAAGAAGAAGAAGAAGAAGAGGAAGTGTTTGAAATATTCTTCATTATTATTCATTATCTATGCTGGGAGATACTACTGTACCCATCAGTTTGATCATTCTTGTGCTCATTAATGACTATATGTTCAAGGACTTCTCATGGTTGCAGTGATTCACACTTTTTGAAAACATATTTTATTGAAAACATATTTTATTGATTTTTTTAATACCGTCATTGACTCCTCATTAATTTTAACTGGCTGGTAGGGGCCACAAGTGATCAACATCTCCTTGTTTCTGCTATGGATTATAAATTGTCCCTCTCTTGATTTGCACAATTTCATTAGGGCTGTAAAAGGTGATAATAACGCGATAATAACAAATTACTGCAAATTGGATCTAAGGCCACTAATGTCTTAAACGCATTAACGCAAGTTGCAATTTTTAGGTTGTAGCGGGCCATTGATACTAACCATGGCGTTTAGCTAGTAGCTTACATGCTAACCGTACATTTACGCTGAAGGTCCTATAAATCTGGCGGCAGTACTCCGTCTCTCTCTTTATTTCATATATACAGCGATGGCTTGTAGGTTAACGTTGCCCCATTCGCAACAGTGGGTGCTAGCCTGCCAACAGTACACTCACTGAGGATTTCGACTGCGATATGCTGCCCACTTCTTTCTCAAAAGTTTTTCTTCTTGTAAATTTCCACCAGGAGCAGGATGTGATATCATTTATCAGCTTTAGTCTGTAAATAGTGACCCTGTAACATCCCCAGTCTCTGATGGTGGCAGACTTTTCAAAATCTCCTAGTGTACGGTGGGCATAAAGCAGTTTAGGCCAAATAAAATCAACACACTCTGATCTTTTAGGGGAGCTGGGTTGGTTTAATGCCCCCAAAAGAGACCTGAGCTCTGCTGGAAGCAACAACATTTCATTAGAGTTTCTAATGATGAATGATGATGATTTGAAATGTGAGTGCAGCTCTGCCCTGCTCACTGTGACGGACTTTATTTTTGTCAATAACGTGAGTAACATGATTGCTCTGGTTATGTGCAGGCTGTGTTATACTGTATATACATTCTTCTTTACTACAGTGATTATTTTATTGCTTTGGGTCCAATAAAACTCTATTTCATCCATATTATCACACCATTACTAAGATATGCAGAGTTATGGACTCGGCTGGCAAGGTGACAGTTAACCGTTTCTGTTACTATGGCGAGGCCCTGCTGCTGAAGCTCCTGCCCCTGTCGACATCCCATTGGTCATTGCTGTGGCGACCTTTATCCAGAGATAAATCATTCAGCGGCGGCCCGTGGACACGACTATAATGAGATTTTGTCACCTGGCTGAACAAGGCAAGAGTGACAGTGTCCTCCTGCCCTCGACATGCTGACTGGATTCAATCAGAGCAGCCGGCAGGGAAAAGAAAAACCATGACATCATTATAACTGGAGGAAATCGTCTGGTGAACTCTCGGAGGGATCCAACACAAAAGGGTTTCCTGAAGAAATCAGACTCAGAGGGAATCATGGGAAGAACCACATCATTTCTGTGCAGATCTAATCAAACGACCACCATCGCCTCCACCTCACACAATAAACCAGAAAAAAATCCTCTGATCCTCTTCAGTCAGTCAGGCCGGCTAAAGGTTAAAGAGGCAAACTTATGAAGAGAGAAAAGGGAGCACTCGTCTCAACAAAATATTAACTTCATCAAGCATTCTCTCCCTGATAATTACATTCCTACGACAACGTATTTCCTTTGTTCTACATCAAAATATCTGACTGCAAACTCCTCACTACTTTTAACCAGCCGGTAGAAGCCTCAAGTCAACAACTGCTTTAGTTTCTCTTACTTCCACTATGAATTACGAATTGTTCCTCTATTGATTTGCAGATCTATGTGAGACAAATGCATTAGGACTGTCAAAGTTAACATGATATTAACACGTTAATGCAAATTCATTTTAACGACAATCATTTCTTTAATGCACAACTAAGCAGCTTGTGATTTTTCGGATGCAGCAGCCCCTTTTCTACAGCTACAGTGAGGGTACTGGCATCATATGAAACTAGCTATACGCTTAAGGAATCCACTGGTACCAACCATGTCATACTGGCTTGGCAAAAAATGGGCTAAATAATGCTGCATAATAAATTTTGGTGTGGCAAAACTGGCCTGGCCATTTTCAAAGAGATCCGTTGACCTCTGACCTCCAGATATGTGAATGTAAATGGGTTCTCTGGGTCCCCACCAGTCTCCCCTTTACAGACATGCCCACTTTATGATAGTCCCAGTCAGTTTGGGTCAAGTCATAGTCAAGTCAGCACTCTGACACACTGACAGCTGTTGTTGCCTGTTGGGCTGCAGTTTGCCGTGTTATGATCTGAGCATAGTTTTATGCTAAATGCAGAACCTGTGAGGGTTTCTGTATAATATTTGTCATTGTTAATTGATTTCCAATAATATATATACATACATTTGCATAAAGCAGCATATTTGCCCACTCCCATGTTAATAAGAGTATGAAATACTTGGTAAGTCTCCCTTAAAGGTATATTTTGTACAGATAAATTTGTGATTAAATATTTCAGTTGCTTGACAGTCTTTACCTACTCAGCAGTATACAGTATAAAGCGATTCAAATTACCTCCATCTTTATATTAAAACCCTGAGAGACCTGCTGGCCCACGGGTGACCCTGACTGACTTTACTGTCTTTCAGTCTCTAGCAAGTTCGGTTTTAGAGCTAGAGAGAAGCTACAGATATCTAATGAAACTAGAAAGCCTCAGGAATCCATTGGCACCAACCATGTCAGCTAGCGAGGAAAAACTGGCATGACTATTTTCAAATTTTCACCTCTGACCTCCAGATATGTGAATGTAAATGGGTTCTATGCAGACATGCCCACTTTATGATAATCATGTGCTTTTTTTCATGCAGTACAAATGTGTTATTTTCACCTATTCTAAAATGGTGTGTTTGAATATTTCTGCATACTGGGGTCCCTAAACAGTCATTGAATTAAATTGGGTCTCACTGCAAAGCTGAGACTCTTGTGGATCCAGTGAGCCCAACTATACTCATGTGTGATGAAGTTAGTCCCCAAAGTAGCCATTTTTTTTGCAGTGAGATCATATTTTGAAATTTCACTGAATAAAATGACCTGTGGTGACCTCTAGGATAATCACAGCCTCATGAAACTTCACAGCCGCAGTTTACAGAAGTGCTCACTATACAATTGTCAAAAAATGCAATTCCTGCAGAAATCTCAAAATGTCAAAAGTTTTTGATAACAAATCACAGCATGGCTTTTAATATGGTGTTCCTAAAGGTCTCGGTGTCCAAATGTGGTATGTTGGAGGGATTATTGCTCATTATTATACATTTTTGATGGTTAAACGTATCACCAAATCTGTGTAACACATCGTATCAACCCAAAAATTGCAGCAACAACTTACAAGACATAATAGAACATGTGTTAAACCCTTACACACTTTTACCGTTCATTTTAATTCATTCATTCATTCATTCACGTTTATATCTGACTTATACCAACAACAAGCTGACATTGAGTGCTGAGAAACTCAAATTAATCTTCAGGTTCCCAGCTTTCAGATGATGTACACCACCTCTGGGTGACATCTCCCGCTGATCTGCTGTCTCCCCCTAAAGACCCCCTGAACCCCCTAAAAAAGAGAAACAGGTCTATTGTGGGTCTAAGAGGATTTAAGCGATGAACACATTAATGCATCAACATATTATTTATAATATTAGAAAATGGGCCATTCTGTATAATAAATACTTATTTTTGGTACGTTCAGTATATTTTGATACTTCTGTACTTTTACTTTCAAATTTCAAATGCGTGACTTTTAGTTATGTAACAGCGTATTTTCACACTGTGGTATTAATACTCTTACTTTAAGAGGAGATCTTAGCCTACTTCTTCCACCAGTGTTACATAACTAAAAATGAACCTTTATATGCTTCTGTTTCATGTGTCCTCGGTATTACGCCACAAAACATTTCACTGTGTTTTACATCAAGGTCCAAATGAGGCTGAAAACTCGGGGAGGGCTTTTTGTGTCGTGTTGCTGACAGAACAGTTGTAAGACTTGGACTCTGCTGTAAGAAAGTCTCGTGACTAGACAGCCCAAAACTATGATAAACTTCTATTGACTTGAAGTGAGAGGCCAGTCCCTGGATGCTGTTTTCATCTGTGCTTTTATACAATTCAAACAGCTGCTGGGCGTTCAGGACCTAAGCTTGAGTGATGTTTTTAGATTAAATGCATTTAACAAACTGTCAACACTCCTGCCCTGTCTGTAGGTTTGTGACCAGTGGACGTTTCCATTACTGTCAAACTCTACATCACAGCAGCTGTCGTGATGCGACAGACGTCAGCGGCACTGCTCGTACCTGCTGGCAAAACACGACTTGATGCTGACATCACATGACTTACAAAGACTTCACATCCAAAGTGTGTGTGAACTAAATGGAGCTGTTGGGGCTTACAAATATTTTGGAGGTTTAACATTAGCGTGGAGATGATGACGCTGAAAAAAGCAACAGTCATCAACTGAAAATTTCACAGCAGCCCTGACAAGAAAATGAGTCTTGATCCGACAGCGGTGCAGCGCTTACGGCTCAGTAACAGATGTAATGACTTGGGGTGGTGGTGATTTATGTCGCGTGTTGACATGCTAGCATCTCATGAGCCTGAACACAACAAACAGCCCATCAGTCAGAGCGACAGAGGTCTTTAGTGGAGTTTCAGTTCTGACCGACACACTCATCCATCTCCATGTGTCTGAGGATGCAGAGGTTTAAATATTCAGTAACAGAGGCGGCAGAGTTCATTACAGGTAGATAACATCCTGATGATTCATCTCTTCTTAAACTCGTATCAGTAGTAGAGCTAAAAATGTTGGTACAAGAGGAAACAGGGTTCATCCTCTGGAGAGCAGGTAAAGCAAAGTAATGACACTACTAAATGTCATCATGCCGACTTGTCCGCCTTTACAGCCTTGTTGTTTATACTCACGCTTATGTGACTGTGGTGGAGTTTGTTTTTAACCTCATGTTAGCTTTTTACTTCTCACACTTCCAAAATTATAGAAGTGGTATTCATTTCTGAAGATTATCTTGCTGAACAAAATGTGTACATATCATAAATGTTTGCTTGCTACAGTGCTTAGTTTCTGCAATAATCTAAACCCCAATGGAAAAATAACATTGGCTTTTTGTTGCAGCTAAAATGCGTCCTCCCTCAAGCACTCTATACCTGCTTCACACACTTCAAACATGTACGTTAATCCCTGCTTCACACACACAGCTGATTGAAGTCAGAGCACATTCACCATCTGTGGTGTTTTATTTTTTCTTTTCTCTTGGTAATCTGTGACACCCTTTATTGTTACACCCTTACTTTGCACTGCATCAGGTAAAACAGCAGATTTTACTCCAGTGAATGAAATCATGGATAAATTCAGCAGAAACAAAGATGAATAAACTGGAGTGTGATTACGGCAGCAGAGTCCAGGCCAGCCTGCAGTGTAAATCCTGTCTGACAGAGAGGCTGAACCGGTCCTGACTTTCAAGGCTCTGGTCTTAATGAGACCTCGGTGAAATACACCACACCTGCTCGCTTCAAAGCTGCAAATCAATCCCTGCTGCAGAGAGCTCATTCCTGCCGCTGGAGGAGGAGGAGGAGGAGGGCCAGCAGGGTTTAATCTGTTGCAGAGAGTACCAGTCCTCAGCTCCTCTCTCTCGTTTCAAAGGACACATAATGAAAGCGAAGGACCGTCTCCTCCTGTTGTCTTTCATCAAGTCCAAATCCAGCTGTGTCTTAAAAATGGAGATCTTTGTGACAGTTTGATTCCCTCTGATCAGACAGACTAATTTGAAGTTTTGAAATGGCTGTTGTGTCCCTGTCTGTTCTCAATGAATCAGACTAGACTCAAGCTAAATGCTCTCAGGGCTGAGACGTCTGAGCGCATCACATCAATTCCCATTCATGTTTGTGAATTTGGGTACATTTTATTAACATCAAAATATAAGGTTATTCTTCCGGCGGTCCCGGGGGACCTCTGTGCCAGGCCAGGATTCAGAGAGCCAGGGACGACAGCGAGCTGCCCACAGGACGGTATGTCAATAATGCACTTTGTGTGCTGACTCTGATAGCCTGTAGACTATGTAGCCTGTAGATAAGATACATGCTGTCACAAAGTGTTGTTATGATGTATTGTTATGGTGTGTAATGTGTTATTATGATGTTTTTTATGAAACTATGTTTTGCTATGTGTTGTGTTGTGTTGTGTTATATGATGCTGTGCTGTTATGAAGCTCTGTGCTGCTATGTGTGATGTGTTGTTCTGATGTTTTGTTATGAAGCTATATGTTGTTGTGATGGTTTTTTTTTGTCCCTCTAATAAAAGGAGCATGGTCACTTCAGGGTCAGGCTTCACCCCCTTGCCTGCTGCAGCATCAGGAAAACTTGTCAGGAGCTTCTTCTGAAAGGTGTGATTTTACCTGTTTTGCTGTTTTCAGCTTCCTCTGATTTGTTCTATTCTCGTCTAACACGCCAGTCTGTGCTGCTGCTGCTGCCGTGACCCAATTTCAGCACGAGGATCAATACAGTTTCATTTCATCGAATCCAGAGAATCAGAGGAAGTGATGGCAGAGACGTCACGGAGGAATGAAGGCAGAATTGGCGGTGAAGCTCTTGCATCTCTCTGCTGGCTGAATAAGACTTTCCCCTCCATCACCACCATGTAAAAGGCTGTGAACACCATTATATTAAAAAAACGCAAACTTCCAACCGCATAAAGGAAAAAGCACAAATCTCCTCAGCTTGACTTCCTCAGGTGGGCTCCGCTGGCTCAGGGATTTCTGGTGATGGGAGCATTTTAATTGGAAAGAAAGTTTTTGTATTAGAAACACTTCACATTCTCCTTGTATGCCTGAACACATCAGAGCCTCCTCCACCTCTCTGCTCACCTTCTGCCTCCACCTGCTTAGAAAAACACTCCTGTCCTGTAACATCGGCGAGTCTGACTGTTCCCTCTGGACTCTTCATGTCCTCCATTCTCAAACAGTAATGATCATTTCAGGGTCACAACAGTGTTTCTTATATGTCTGAAAGTGTCCTCTCAAGTTCTAGGGTTGGAGTATGGGATTATAATCCATGTTGTAAATGTGGCATCAGGTCCGCACAACGGACCAAAAAACAAAAGGCTGAAAGTTTCCACGCAGAACTCACACTTTTACCACGAGACACGCTCAGTTCACAGCAGCAACAGACGGTGAAAATTGACTTTTGATAGTATATTGATATCATACCAGCAACATTACTACAGTTTCAATGTCTGTATCTGTAGAATGTCACAGACATGAAAAAAGTAAAGATTTATTTTTAAATCAATACTTCCTGCTGAGCACTTCTGTGGACAGACGTCCTTCATTTGTTAACACAAGGCTTTTTACCTCCGGAGTAGGTTATGTTTTTGCCGGCGTTTGTCTATTTGTTTGTCTGTTTGTTTGTTTGTCTGTGTTCAAGATCACTCAAAAACTTAAGGATGGATTTTGATGAAATTTTCAGGGTGTGTCGAAAATGTGAAAAGGAAGAACTGATTTAATTTTGGGGGTGATCTGGATCCTGGATCACTTTGAAATCTTCGTTAACATTGGGGTAAATGGGACCCAAAAAATTGTTTCTCAATATCTCTTGTAATTGTTGCCCAAAGCTCATGAAATTTGACTCAGGGATTTACAATATGTACTTTTATCAAATCCCAAAGGCTGATCCAGATCTGATCCAGATGGTGGATTTTATAGCAATTTATATAAGAAATGGGGGTACTCTTACATTTTGGCCTGGGGGCGGCAGTAGCTCAATCCGTAGGGACTTGGTTTAGGAATCGGAGGGTCACCGGTTCAAGTCCCAACATAGACCAAGACCAACTGGTTTCTGGAGAGGTGCCAGTTTACCTCTTGGGCACTGCCGAGGTGCCCCTGAGCAAGGCACCAAACCCCCAACTGCTCGGGACGCTTGTCAGGAGCAGCCCCCTCACTCTGACATCTCTCCATTAATGCATGTATGTGTACTGTGTGAAATTAACAACAGAGTGTAAAAAACTGAATTTCCCTACAGGGATTAATAAAGGTTCATCTTATCTTATCTACTGTTCATTTAATATTAGAGGTAGAGATTTCTAACACCGGCATTGTGTAGCTGAGACAATTCCATCCACATCTGAAGTATGTCAACGAATTTGATCTAGCTTTAATACTTGAGGAGATGGATCCAGAAGAAACCGCCAGGGGGGAAACTATGGTGCTTGGCGGAGGTCTGCGCTCTCCGAGTGCTTTTCTAGTATTTTGAAGTATTAGCAGGATAGTGTTGTAGAACATGCAGTGACTTGCACGGCTTGATGAATGAATACAGTATGGGGTTCTAATTGTGGATTATTACAACAGTAGTACTTACAAATGGCAGGCTTTTTAAATCTTTCTCTGGCTAAAAGAAATATAAATGACATTTACAATGAAGTGAAATCGTGCACCGCTGCAGCAGAGACACTGTCATTGTGGACACCACACATGTGAGACACACACTAGTTCAACATGGCAGCCGTCACACACTGCTCACACGCCCTGTCTGCCGCAGTCATTATGACCCTCGTTGATGCCATTTATTTGTTTATTAATCACAGAATCACCTCAGGAAGAGTAGCTGATACATTACGATGTACTGCGGATGGCCCTGCCAGCAGGATTTTTGTTTTTAAATACTAACTGTGTCGTATGCTTGTGAAATATCTGTCATTTTGCAGAATTTGGTATCACTTTCCTGCAGCACCTTTCTCCTTTAAAGGTGCTCCCTCTCAGTTCCACCTTTTCTTTCTCTTTCTCCTACAATGTCCATTTTTTTCTCCACCCTGCTCAGCCTTGCACACTCAGTCACACACTGACTGAACGTTGTGTTGCGAACATGCTGCGATCAATCACGTATGATGTCAGACAGAGGTCATACGGGTTAAACGTAGGCTGGCGGTCTACAGGTCTCACTGTAGTGACTGTAGTTGCCCCATGTTGGTTTCACTTTGATTTACGCATTTCATTCTACAGTTTCTTTAGTTTTTGTGCTTTACAGTAGAAAAATGTGTTCATGATGTAGAAGATATTTGTATGTATGGAAGAGCTCTTATTATTTTAAAACAGTTTCCCAGCATGCCTTGCAGTCCTACCTGAGCAGGATGAGCTTCACCTTGGAGGCGGCGCTCTTAATGATGGCCGAGGCATTCTGGTGACTCCGCCCATAAAGGATCTGGTTGTTAATCTGAAAAACAGAAATTCATTAATAATTAACCTCATTTCTATAAAACATACAGTGATAAATTCTTATTGATTCATCACACATGTCACAGAAAGTGTGAATTATCATAATAATCACAGAGGGTGAAGGGGGTTGTGATCATGAGTTATTGATTTCCTCCAGTTTTTAAAAAAATAGAATTTAAGTCAGTACTTTGGCTTTTAACAGATTAAAACATTGAACCACGATTAATTGCATGATTGTCCATAGTTAATCATGGTTAATCGCAAATTAATTAGCCACATTTAGTATCTGTTCAGGATTCCTAATGGGAGATTTGTCAAGAGCAACATGGGAGTGGACAAATAATCTGCTTTATGCAAATGTAGGTATATATTTATTACTGGAAATCAATTAACAACACAAAACAATGACAGATATTGTCCAAACACCATCACAGGTACTGCATTTAGCATAAAACCCATTTTCATTCACATACAGTTGCAAGAAAAAGTATGTGAACTCTTTGGGAGTACTTGGATTTCTGCATAAACTGGTCATAAAATATGTTCTGATCCTCATCTAAGTCACAGCGATAGACAAACACGGTCTGCTTAAATACCGCACAAAAAATGATATGTTTTCATGTTTTTATTGAACACTGCATGTAAACATTCACAGTGCAGGGTGGAAAAAGTATGTGAACCTTTGGATTTAATAACTGGTTGACCCTCCTTTGGCAGCAATAACCTCAACCAATCGTTTCCTGTAGTTACAGATCAGACCTGCACAACGTTCAGGAGGAGTTTTGGACCATTCCTCTTTACAAACTGTTTCAGTTCAGTAATATCCTGGGACGTCTGGTGTGAATCGCTCTCTTGAGGTCCTGCCACAGTATCTCAGTCGGGTTGAGGTCAGGACTCTGACAGCCGTTCTGTTGTTGATTTACTTCTAAGCTTTGGCTCGTTGTCCTGTGGCATCACCCATCCTCTGTTTTTGTGCAGTATTAGGTTAAGCTGACTGTGTTTGTCTATTGTTGTGACTTAGATGAAGATCAGAACACATCTTATGACCAATTTATGCAGAAATCCAAGTAATCCCAAAGGAGTCACATACTTTTTCTTGCAACTGTATATGGAGGTCAGAGGTCAAGGGACCCCTCAGAAAATGTCCATGTCAACAAAATTTTGCATAAGTTCGGAGCGTTATTTAACCTCCTTCCCGACAAGCTAGGATGACGTGGTTGGTACCGATGGATTCATTAGGTTTTACTGAGCTCACTACAAAAAATCACAAGTTGCATTAATGTGTAAAGAAATTAGTGGTTTTAAAGTGTTAACTTTGACAACCCATTCTGTTTATTATATGTATTAATTATTAATTATTGCTTCATTAAACATCGACGACAATAGTGTCACACACACACACACACACACACACTTAGTTGAAACAGGTGTTAATTGAAACGTCACTGAACTGTGAGGCTGTAAACTATAGCGAGTAAATGTTCATCAATACCTAACTGTACAGTACACACACATGCACTTCATGCACATACGCACTCCTAGCTCCCTATTTCCTTGTTTCATGTTATTGTTTCCTATCATCTCCTTGTTTCCTCTCCTCTGACCGTATTTCTAACTCTCCTCTCATAGTTTCCTATCCCCTTGTTTCCTTCCCTCTTCTCCTTTCCTAATAATCAGTCATCTCCTTGTTTCCTCTCTGTTGTTTCCTCTCCTTGTCACCGTGTTTCCTCTTCTGTCCTTATTTCCTTCCCTCCTCTCATCTCCTGTCTTCCGGTTTCCTCTCCTCTGTTGTCCCCTCTCCTTGCTTCCTATCTCCTTGTTTCCTTCCCTCCTCTCCTCTCAGACACCCACCCACACTAACCTATAACACACAGGCAGCATGCTGACAGTGTGTGTGCATCCTCCTCTTGATTATATGGATTTTTGCACTGTGTCTCATCTATGCAAATGTCTCTGTGTTGTAGTGTGTGTTTTAGTGTGAGTGTGTGTGTATGTGTGTGTGTGTGTGTGCATATTTTAGCGTGTGTGTGTGTGTTTAGTGTGTAATTGTCCAGGCTTTCCTCAGCTGAACATAAATTTTTCACAGAGATTCTGACACTTCTGTAATGAGGAGGAGGTCAAGCGAGAGAAAGAGGATCTCAGTGTTTCTCCGTTTAATATTCATACAAGTATACACATGCACACGCACACACAGGCATGCACACGTGCATGCACACACGCATTTGTCTCATCTACAGCACTGATATGATGTAATAAAATGCAAAATGATGTGACAGTGATGTGTTCAGGGCTTTGTGACATGGCCAAAACATACAGTATACTGTAATCCTGATTTTCAACATCATAACTAACACATGACTGAAACTTTAGATTTTCTTAGGACTGTGTGTTTACGACAAGTAAGCAAAGAGAGAAGAAGGCCTGCACCACCTGTAAGAGGCTGATCACACAGAGTCGTGGTGCTTCATAAAGGCGCCTTGGCAAAAGAAGTCTGACAAAACAGCTGATGCACCCGAGCAGCGGAGCTGTATACTTAACCAGGCAAATATATATGATCATCAGAAAGTGTTTTTTTTTCTCTCTCTCTCACACACATACACAAAGACAGTAGCCTACATCAGACTTTCTGGGACTGGAAGAGGGGAGTACATTTTCCAAGGACCCCTAGATGTCGCATCAGCTTGGCCGGTTTCACGACTTCATTCGCTAGCACATGAAGACACATGACATGTTTTGGCCTCCCGTCCCTGTCACTTGATATAACTGTCATCATATTTTCTCAGTTTAGCTAGTTTAGTCTTTGCGTCACTTGATATATGACATATGGACTGACTCAAATATTTCTCCATACTTACTAAGCTCAGGAGCAGCTGAACCGATTCATGAGTTTCGATTGGTCCAAAGCTAACGTGGGTGGGAGTGATGGACACAATAAGCTTGTTTAATTGGCATAAATGGTCCCTGTCTGTAGACATGTACTTTTTAATGGTACAGCACAATTCTTTAATTTATACCTAATTATTTTGTGGACCCACTGACAGAGTTCTGCAGTCCCCTGGGGGTTCCCGGACCCTACTTTGATGAAACTATCACAACATGAGATATGTATTGCCTCTTCTCTCTCACAGTCCAACAGCTAACTAGCTAGCGAGCTAGCCCTACCACATCAATCAACATCAATACAGTTAGGAGGTGGCAAAGTAGTTAAGTCCTCCTCTTGCTTGATTTGATTGGCTGCCCAGTCCAAGTGGGACATTGACAAAAGGTGGACTCCTAGTGCTGATGCTGAAATGCCAAAATATTTAAACTTTTGTGTGCATCTAAAAAGTGCTAGAAAAACATGATGCATGGCGCCAGAAAGAAGCACAGCAGGCGCGCCGTTGCATAGGAAATTGTTTTGCTGGCAACACATTTCTAGCAACGCATCTCACTGTGATCTGATCTGTCATTTTCATGTATAGTTAAACAATTCATCAGATTAACATGCTAGCTACAATCAAACTAACATTAAAAACTTTACCTGATGATGGCACTACAAGAAAAGTCAGAGGATCACCAGAGTTAATACAATTCATCCTGAGGGGAACATTAATGTCTGAACCGCATTTGATCATAATCCATCTAATAATAGTTAAAATATTCCTACTTCAAGCCACAAAGTAACCTCACAGTGGCTCTGCTGGAAAAGTCAGGTGATCAACACAGTCAAAAGCATTCATCCTCTGGGGAATATGAATGTCTGGATAAAGTTTCGGGGTGATCCGTCATATAGGTGTTCTCACCTCCAGCAGCTCGTCTCCGACCCGGATGCGTCCGTCTCGAGCGGCCGCCCCCCTGGATGAAGTCCCACCACGAAGATGCTGAGGCGGGAACGATCCCTGTTTCCCGCCAGGCTGAGACCCAAACCCTGCCGCTCCTTCTCCAGCTCCACGCACAGCAGCTCCCCCTGCAGGTCTCCATAACGCTCACACCAACGCTCTGCAGCAGGAGGAGTGATATTTGTAATAATGCAAATAATTAAAAACACAGCTTTTGATCAAAACCTTACCTGACATTATGTTCGCAGATCGCTCCACACATCTACACAACTATCTAATATCATTTTTTATTCAACAATTGACTGGTCCTCAGTCCTGCATACATTATTGTTGCTGTTTATACATCAGACAAAATCATTCGTTAGGTTTTCTAGATTCATATATCAGTATCTTTTCTCTACATTTACAACTGAGCCTGCTACAACCTAACAACCGCAAGCTGCATTAATGCATTAAAGAAATTAGTGTCATTAAAATGAATTTGTGTCCTAGTAACATTATATCCCATCAGAAAAGGAGAAAGTTGACCAAGGTTCTACCATGAATGGATGAAGAGAAGTGTTCGAGGCAGGGCTCTGTTCATCAATGAAGGCTGCTCAGTGGCGCATGAAGCAAAAAAAGCTCAGTTTCCTTTAACCACACCTCCAAGGCCTCAACTCCTTTACATGAACGGAGGGAGGAAAATAACTCTTGATTCAGCTAGCAGTGCATTTTACAACTTTTAGGACCTAATGATTTAAAAAAGGGTGTGTTCATACTGGGAAGTCAATTTACCTAAAAAAAATTATCTGCTGATTGAAATGAACATGAAAGGTGTAATTCCACTGTTTGGCCGCTTCAAATCCGGCGGTCTTCCTGAGGACATGAACTCTGTTGGTTTCCAGGCTTGCTCAACTATTACTGGAGCACAGAGGAAAAAGGGGCGGGACTCAGAAAGGGTCATTTCTGGTTTCAGTGGCCTTTAATGAACACCATTTCCAATTAGCCCATAGACCATTGCAAGTTAAATGTCATGACTCAGTCGAAGAGGTGAGTTCATGGATAAGTCAAGTACCTGACTGTGGTTATTTATATACTGTAGTTGGCATTGTTGTCCAAATGACAAATAAGGACTTGAGATATTAATTAGGAAAATCTGATTTCTGTGGAAGCTTTGACTATGGCTTTTATGGTGCCTGAAAAACCCAAAGGGGCTACACGGTGGTGCAGTGGTTAGCGCTGTCGCCACACAGCAAGCTCTCCCCGTGTTAGCATGGGTTTTCTCCGGGTTCTCCGGCTTCCTCCCACAGTCCAAAGACATGCTGTTTAGGTTAATTGATGACTCTAAATTGCCCGTAGGTGTGGATGTGAGTGTGAATGGTTGTCTGTCTATATGTCGTCTGTCTCTATGTGCCCTGCAATGGACTGGCGACCTGTCCAGGGTGAACCCCGCCTTCACCCAATGCCAGTTGGGATCAGCTCCAGCCCCCCACGACCCCTAATGATTGAAGATGGATGGATGAAAAACCCAAATAATTAAAGACAAATTTGATCAATATATAGACTAGCGAGAGATGCATTGAGTATTTAAGCCTCACACAACCAAATCTGTAATATACAAACATCTTGCATTGACTGATAGGAGAGGGGGAAGAAAAAGGGAGGAACAAGAAAGAAGAGGAGGATTTAAGAGGTGTGTAAAAGGAGGTGAAGAAATAATTACACAACAGAGAGAAAAGAGGGAGAGGACAAAATCAGGAAATGGAAAAGAGGAAGATGAGACTCAGGACGGGAGAAGAGGAGACAAGCGTTGAATTTAATTTGATGTCAAACAAAATGCTGCTTTACAGCCTGTGAAATAAACTGAGAAACGTGAGTGAAATATAAAAACAGTCTGTCTGATAGCTCATTTAGTAAACTGCTGGATGGTGAACCCAAACTTTGTGGAGTTTTCAGTCTTCAGTTGAGAGATCACCTGGCTCCTGACCTTTTCCCAAAAATAAAAAGATGAAGCTGAAGCGACTTTTCTTTGTTCCTGGACAGCTGCAGCGCTGAAGATATGAAGGCTTTTGTGTTTCGTAACTTTACATCTGCTCTGCTCTGGGATTTAAAGGTCACTGCGCTTTATATGGACACACACAAGATGCAGATAAACCCGTTTTAATGGCCGAAGGAAGTAAATCACCTCAGACTGAAGGAAGCAGAGAAACAGCTGAATGCTGCCCCCATGTAAACTCAACAGTCTCTTTCACAGCATATACTGAGATAATGGTTTCCCATTTGCTTGCCATGTCTGTCTACAAATCTAAATTGCTCTGTGGTGCAAGCAGAAATCAATACTGGGACAATAAACTTTATAGAGGCCAGACGAATGATGGAACATGATAATACAAAACTTTTTCAGTGTTCAGCAGTGGTAGAGGAAGAGACTCATACAGCATGCTCATTTTCAGGTTCGTGCTTGTATTTTGGGTTTCTACTAGAACATGAATGTTCAAAATGCCTTATTATTCTCATACTGCCTGTCTGAAAATACCTGTATTTAACCTCTGAAACGTTCTGCTTTAGCGCCTGTCTCTTTAAGACCCCCTCCTGAATAAGCCAGGTCTGCTCTGATTGGCTTGAAAGTGAAATATAATGCACCTTTGCAAAGGTAGTTCTCAAGCTTTGGGTGGGGATAC
The DNA here is from genome assembly GCA_947000775.1 of Pterois miles. Taxonomy (NCBI): domain Eukaryota; kingdom Metazoa; phylum Chordata; class Actinopteri; order Perciformes; family Scorpaenidae; genus Pterois; species Pterois miles. Next base: position 3,667,492 of record CAMQGK010000005.1, on the reverse strand, counting down.
TCAGGTGGAGGTAATATACTCTATGTGACATACTACATAAGACCAGAGCAGGCTCTCATGACCACGCCCCCTTTTGAAGGTGAAACATGTCTCCAAATTTTCACTACCATAAACTACTTTAAACAAACCGCAACAGTAATGACGCTATGCTGATGAGTTGCTGTGTAGTTGGTTGCTCCAACAATAAATCCAAATACGCTGATCTCTGATTTGTTCGCCTGCCATGCCCTAAAAAAGATATAACAGAGGGACTTTATGGCTCCAAGCTATAGACCAGACCAGCATGGTTTTTTTGCAGAAACTACACTTCCTTCTGGGTGAAAGAAACTCGCTGTCACAGGAGAGAAAATAATGAAAAGCTGTTGTGTAGCGGTTTAACTGAGGCTTTCACACTGAGATTCGAGACTCACACGATATGTGAATATTCACTGTTAGTGTGCTAAATGGTTAAATGATGCTGGTGACAGTAACTAGTGTGGCAAACTAAGCTTAGCTTAACTTAGCTTGACTGTGAGGCTGCTGCAGTATTTATCATTCTCTGTTTATTCATCATTTATTTAAGCATGTTATACTGTGTCAGTCATAATCAGCTGTGCTTTGATTGCTATTATTATTATACCTGGGCTATGCATCTTCTCTAGTAGACCTGCTGTATAATACAACTGGATCATTACAGGGTTAAAGTGGTGTGTTTAGTGTTAACAGTTTAAGTGCTTTCCTGTGTTATTTGTAGCCTGTAGTAGGGTATCATTCAGGTTTAGGAGCAGTGTCCCAGTCAGGTTGCTCCTACATATTATACAGCAGATAAAGACAAAATTCTGAATTTCTACAGTGAATTAAAGACACTAGGAGATGTTGGGTTTGGGGCTCCTCCCCCATGAAAATTTGAAGGTTTCTGACTTAAAACTATACTATTCTACATCATTTTGGACCATTATTATTACTAGTTAAATTATTATTTTTTTATTTACACATGTGCGTCAGCTCATCCAGATGCTCCCCACGTACTTTTTAAGTTCATACAGCTTATGATTCACGGTGCAAATATGGTGGCACTGCGCCGTTATGAATCGCCATTATCAATTTCCCAGATAACCTGAAATGGAGAGGGCAGAAAAGAGTGCCGGCAGCTTGTGAAAAGTACTGATGTGCAAGAAAAAGTCACGGTAAGGCAAGGAGAAAAGAGAAGAAGTGCCAGTGCCGCGTACTGGTGAGTACCGGCCCACTTCAAGCACTGAAAAAAGGCTGCAAAATGTAAAACAGCTCATAAATTACAATGTCAATCATGCAGCATTTGGTGAGACCGGGCTGGCAGCCCTTCTGATTCACGATGTGGTACAGACATTCATGAATTAAAATGAAACTCTGTATAAAGAATATATATATATAAATCCATTGTGTTGACATGCTAATATAGATACTTCTATCATTCGTCTGTAATACACATTATTTTTCAAATCAATACAAGTTAACATCAATACTATAAAGATTTTTCAATGAGAGACAGAATGAGGCAGAGAAAAGAAGAGGAGGAGGAGACGAGACGTCATGTGAGGTGAGATGATGAAGCTACAGAGAGAAAGATAATGATGACAAATGTAAAGCGAGCGATGGAGCGAGGAGGAGAACCACTGAGTGAGACTGATGGAGACACACACAGAAACACTCGCTGAAACATAGCTGGAGGTGTGTGTTTGCCTCATGAGGTCCAATAATCAGAAACAGTCCGGGATGAGCGATAAATTAAAACCTTAGAGTTGGACATCACATGCTCTGGCACTAAGTCGATGCCAGACTTTTGAAAACGTGACTGCAGCGGCTGTCTTGGGACTGATGGCGTCTAAAATCCAAAAAGACACAGTGAAATGTTTTCTGTGATGCTACACTGTTGACAACAAACCCGTGTTGAAACCGGCAGGACGAGAGCTAGTTAGCGTTAGACATTGAGTTTCATTAAGATGATCAAGCTCTACTGAGTAAAAATGAGTATAAGGCGAGCTAAGTTATAACGTTATCATGATGTGTTCAAATGTAATCTGAAGACAAGACATGCCGGTACAGCAGCAGTGCCGCCCGTCTAAAACTAGCTAATGCTAAATCAAGTAGAACTGCGAACTAAAACTAACCCACAGCTACAGCTTTAACAACAACTGTCTAATCGCTAACTCACCTAATATATACTATAAACATGGAGCTAACAATAGCATTTAAGTCAGTCATGCTAACAGTAGAAAATAACTACTCCAGCACTACTTTGGGGGTTTGGGTGGTGACAAAACTGCCTCCATATATGTCACCTGCCTCCATCAGCCAATAGCAAAACTGCCTTAACTGGGGGTCAACCAGTAGAGGGCAGCCGCTGCATATTTATAACAACACGTAGAATTCAAATATCCATCCAGCCATCCATCGTCAACCGCTTATCCCGTTAGGGGTCGCGGGGGGGCTGGAGCCGATCCCAGCTAGCATTGGGCGAAGGCGGGGTTCACCCTGGACAGGTCACCAGTCCATCGCAGGGCACATAGAGACAGACAACATATAGACAGACAACCATTCACGCTCACATCCACACCTACGGGCAATTTAGAGTAATCAGTTAACCTAAACAGCATGTCTTTGGATGGTGGGAGGAAGCCGGAGTACCCGGAGAAAACCCACGCTTACACGGGGAGAACATGCAAACTCCACACAGAAGAGCCGCAAGCTGGAATCGAACCTGCGACCCTCTTGCTGTGAGGCGACAGCGCTAACCACTACACCACTGTGCAGCCCAGAATTCAAATACTTTCACTAAAATATCAAGATTTGGACCTGAATCCATCAAAACACCACCAAATACCCAGTTAAAGCTCAAAGGATGGAAACTATGTGGAGAATATGACGGAAATATAACATTTCTGCTTGTTTCATGTATTTATGTGAGGAAGGTTACAGTCTCCTCATCGTGATGTTGTCAGCTCTTCACTTTAAGTCACATGCTTCTTGTACATCATTTATTCACCAAGGCTGTTTGTGCTTTTATCCACACAGTACCACAAGAGCAGATGTACTGCTTTATTAATAGCAGTAACAAAACTACAAGAGCTTAGTCCAAAAAAAACACCAAATATAACAAAGGGTTTTCAGTTTTTCATTTCCTGGCTGAAACACTTAACAGTTCAAAGGCTTTGGCAGAAATTAATTTCAGCTTTTTATTTTATGGGGTCTTCAACCTTTCACTAAACTGATCTGAACATTTTTCTCTCCCTAGTCTGGATTTTCAGGAACAGGATCACAAATAATTAACTACCTGCTTGGTTTCAGGGAAGTGTCACTTATTATTGATGTACTTTACAGGAACAGTAACATTTAGGGGAATCTACACAAAAGGAATATAATCTTGATTAATTAATTGATTAATTAAAGCAACAGTAAGTTAAATAAAGTTATTTTCATAAAACCATCATTATATCCTGACAACATGCAAAACAACCAATCAGAGCAGCTGTCAATCACTTGTAAACTCCGACCAGATGGTCAAACTAGGCAGCGCTGATCAAATATGAAAACATATTCTGTTACAGTAATGCCCATTTATCGCATAAAATGTTTTAAGACACATGTTTTAGCATGACCGGCAGCTATGTTTAGATCAGTTGAGGAAATACCAAGCACCGCCCACCAGCCAGAGAAAACTTATTTTACAGCTACACAGTAACTACAAGATGTTTCTGAAAACATTTTAAGTGAATAGGGATTACGTTATCTGAATATTAATGCATATTTGATCAGCGCTGCCTAGTTTGACTGTTTGTTCGGAGTTTGTGACAAATCGGGAGCTGCTTCAGTTGACTGAACAGCCAATAGGAACACTCTCTCTCAGAAATGACCTATGATTGGCCAAAGTCTCCTGTCAAAGGCGGGATTTTTTAAAGCCTAAAAACAGAGTCATGAAGAGGTGCAGAAGTCTAGTTTTCTCTCAGAACACTTGAATTACAATACGCTGAAAGGTTATTATGAATTTTTTTGCTCAAATATGCCAAAAAAATTTGCCTACTGCCACTAAGTATGTTTTCTTAAATCACCTGAAAATAAGTTGAATGAGCTGTAAATATCTACATAATCAGCAGGTTGGCTACGGTACTTCTCCTACATGCTTGGCACAATCTGCAACCTCACCGCTAGATGCCGCCAAATCCTACACACTGCTCCTTTAATTTAGCTTGAAAATGAATGACTCCTATCAAAACAATGTACACACAAGCTCCAACACGTAGCATTCAAAAGACCTCGTCTGTGACTGAAATAAACGAAAATCAGTCGCTGCAAGGAAGGAAAAAACTTAAGTCTAATAACTGGAACAGAAGCAAACAGGATTCAGTGTTTAATCAGTGCTATAAAACTTGCAAAATTACAGTTTGGGTTCTTTCGGTGTTCATTATTATTTAATTCCACTTCAACAGTTCTGTTGTTTTTTGTTGTAAACAAGTTAGTTTCATGTGTTCAACCTTCACATAGACACAAACACACTTGGCTCACTTTAATGAAAGCTTAACTGGTGTAGCGTGTTTGTGTGTGCATTTACAGCTTAATGGGCTATTAATTACTTTAGTGATAGCTTTAACTGTTGGTGTGTGTGTGTGTGTTAATGGAGGGAGGACAGCTGAATGAAGGTGGATGGAGGACACAGAGGAAACAGTCTTCAGCCCTGATGATGGAGCTGTCACTGAACGGACTAAAGACACATTCATCATTTAGCATTTAATATTCTTACTCAATTTTAGATGAAACTGAGATGCATTTCATTCTGACAGGCTAATATTTTGCCTTTTTATATTAACAAAGAGAATAAAACAAATACTGAATGCATTATGGTGTGAGTAGCTGAAGGCTGATGAAGCTCATATTCCCCTGTGGAGCAGAACCCCCCTGTGGTCCAAATCTATTAAAAACACATGAACCAACCATTCTGCTGCACCGAGCCCAGTCTGAAATAACAGCCTGTGAAAAACAGTGAGCTGCTCACAACACTTGGTTGACAGCAATGCCATTTTCTTTCTCGAATTATTTCAATCACATCTACGTAGCCATTTGTTTTAAAACTCAACACTTTTTCAGCCATTTCGCCTTCATGTGAGTGATATCTGAAGCTTCTTCTTTAATGAACAATTCATAAACACCCCAGTCTCTTCCTCGGAGTCCTCACAGAATTGGCAAAGTAAGTGCATTTAGTGAAGTTGCTTGTCAAAGCAATTAGATTTCTAAATTGGCTTAAGGTCTGAGAAAGTTAATAACAAACTGGATGTGAGGCCATTTTTGACAAGACAAGATATCTAAAGCTGTTTGGATGATAATGCGTGGTATATAGAGTGTTTTAGGGCTGCAACTAATGACTGTTGTGTTAATTAATCTGTCGTTTCTTGGCTGGACTGCCGAGGGCCAGCCCTACAAACGCAAAAGTCTGGTACCGACTGTCTGACTGAGCGATGATATTACAGGATCGGTCAGCCGAGTGTTGGGGTTTCCTCACTGGCCATTGCCCTTTCAAGATGAAAAAGTTGAAACCGTCCAGGGCGACATGTTCAAAATTTAGACCATGCTGTCAAACATCCAATCGAGTGGAGCAGTGGACCTGGTGGACATACACCGCTGGATTTAACATTATGAACATGACCACTGACTATTTGTGTAGCAATTCAGCCACAAATTTGCAGACTGTCCATACACAGTCCAGCCATATACTCAGTTTGGACCGAGTCTTGTTTCTTGAATAATTACCTCCGCCAAGGAGGTTATGTTTTTGCCGGCGTTTCTGTCTGTTTGTTTGTTTGTCTGTGTTCAAGATAACTCAAAAACTTATGGACGGATTTTGATGAAATTTTCAGGGTGTGTCGAAAATGTGAAAAGGAAGAACTGATTTAATTTTGGGGGTGATCCTGAAGAAATCCTGGATTCTGGATCACGTTGAAATTTTCATTAACATTGGGGTAAATGGGACCCACAAAATTGTTTCTCAATATCTCTGGTAATTGTTGCCCAAAGCTCATGAAATTTGACTCAGGGATTTACAATGTGTACTTCTATCAAATCCCACGCTCCCCCCATCCCAAACTTCAACAATAATCAACATCCCCAGATATATGTTGAAGACTGTTATTTTTCTGACCATGACACAGTTTGTATCACTTTGTAAAATGTTGATGTACATATGTTGGTTTTAGAAATAATGTATTGTGAGTTTTATGTTGTGTCTTGTATATATGTTCTATGTTTGCAACTGATATAAAATTATTTTTAAAAAATGTAGGATTTTTATTTTGAAGTGAATTACAATATGGGTGGAAACTACGGTGCTTGGTGGAGGTCTGCGCTCTCCGAGTGCTTTTCTAGTTGATTACTTGTTTGGTCTCTAAAATGGAATATAATATTGGTGGTGCAGTGGTTAGCATGGGTTTTCTCCAGGTTCTCCAGCTTCCTCCCATAGTGCAAAGACATGCAGGTTAATTGACTTTAAATGTCCCGTAGGTGTGAATGTGAGCGTGAATGATTGTCTGTCTCCATATGTCAGCCCTGTGATCGTCTGGCGACCTGTCCAGGCCCCCTCACAACCCAATAATGGATGGATGTTTTCTTTAGTGTATAATCACCTGATAATAAGTTGCTGTTACCACAGAGCCAGCTGCCATGTTTCTACAGTAGCTGCACTATTTCTACAGCAGTAGCCCAGAACGGACAAACCTAACTTTTCCTCTGTGAGTCTTATAACATTACTTCAGAGTTAATCTGAAACAAGACACGGGAAACCTTGTTGGTCTTGAGGAGCATTTATTTCTGCACAAACTGAAGCTTCCATTCACTTGACATTCTCAGAGCTAAACTAACTGTCCACAAGCTCTTACTTCACCATTCACTTCCCACGTACACTCACTCCACACATTGGCTCGGCTATAAATGACCTATGCTCCTCTTAAAAGAGCTCTAGATGGGACCAGTCATGTTTTTACAGCAGCCGCCATAGTTCTACTACTTGCTTAGCACACAGGAGAGGTTGCAATCTGCAAACTCGCTGCTAGATGCTGCCAGATGTTACACACAGTATCATTAAGGACAAAATGGTAGTTCATCCCCCAGCAAAAGGATTTTGTCATTGACATTTGTGCTACTGTCTGAGTCTTCGCTACCCTTCAGACTGCAGGAAAACTGAACGTCGAGGCAACCACTGTGGACTTTAATGAAAAACACACAAATCTGTCAGTAAAGAACAGGACATTGGCAAGAATTAATATTATTCCAGGTAACACTGGAGAGTACATGCATATGTATGTAACACACACCTCCTGCAGTGTGTTTGACAGCAGTGCTGTCTGTCTGTCACACACACACACTGATGAACACTGGCATTCTGAAATATCCTGCAGGTTAACTGTCACACACACACACACACACACACACACACACACACGCACAATAAATGTCTGCCCTCAGCCCTTCCCTGAAATTTGAATCCACATGTGTGTGTGTGTGTGTGTGTGTGTGTGTGTGTGTGTGTGTGTGTGTGTGGCGCTTACGTGCTCCTAGCAAGGTGACTTGTCACAGTAAATCATCACACACATACACACACACACACACACACACACACACACACACACACACACACACCTGCTGAATTTGGCTGAAGCATCCTCTCATTGTGAATACAGCAGACTGTAGCTTCCCTCCAGCTACAGCTATACAGCTACATTGTGTGTGTGTGTGTGTGTGTGTGTGTGTGGGGGCGTGTGTGTAGCTTCCAGACTGTTCCTGACTAAAGCTGCTGTTTGGATCCAATGTTTGTGTATAACAAGGTTTAGAAACATGAGGAGCTACGTGGAGCTCAGCTCCCCGAAAGAGACAATAGCCCCCCTGAAAGCCTCATTTTAGAAATTTTAGGGGGAGATCCAAAATATTGTATCTGTATCTGTATAAATGTATACGTATGTATATATGCATACTTCCAGACATAACTAATAGGCCCTGGAGAGGTGAAGTCCCTCCACTTCCGGTGGACCCCATATGATGTTTGTCAATTTAAGAGGCAACTTTGCAGAAAATCACAGTTTGTCATAGAATCATCTCATTTCGTGTGAAACCGCTCAGTGAACTACAGCTCTTGTCTCATATAATATACGTCACCAATGCTAGCTAGGTAGCTAACTTAGCTGTGCTCACATGCACAAGTGAAACGTTATCTAACCTGATGCGTTTTATCCAGCAACTTCTGGTGTTTCTCCTGGTGGGATACAGGCATCGTAGCTTCAGAGAAAGACGTCATGCAACTTTTGGGTGTGACGTCTTTCTAATTACATATTTTCAATCTTATACTTCAACAGTTTTGAAACAAACTGCGACTTTCTTGACTTGCAAAGTTATCACTTAAACTGACAAACATCATACGTGTAATTCATGTCACAATTCAAATGGGATAAAAAAAAAAAAAAAAATATCTCTCTCTGTTGACTACTATTGGTCTCATGGTGATCCACCAGAAGGGGCGGGACTTCACCGCTCCATAGTTAAGGATTTGGATCATCAGGATTGTGAAGTAAAAAATGCAAAAAAGTAAAAAGTACCAATGTGTTGTTTGCTGTTGTAAACTAGATAGCTTTGTGTGATTAACCTTCAACATTTTGTGTTTAGTTCTCATGATATTACTGTCAGAGTGAATAGTCCAAGACAAGTATCATTACTCAGAGTCCTCACAAATATAGTGATACAAATGTGTGTGTGGGTGTGTGTGTGTGTGTGTGTGTGTGTGTGTGTGTGTGTGTGTGTGTGTGTGGTGGTGGGGGGGTTATCAAATGATGTCTCTGCAAAGAAGAACAAGGTGACTGCAAGGTGAGACGCTTATTAGATTCACTTATCACACACACACACACACACACACACACACACACACCCCCTGAAGGACACACTAATACGATTCTCTGTTGACATTTCTACACACAGAAACAGGCAGAAATAAATCGACACCAGAGGCCACAGATGTTCTGCTATTTGAATATTTCCTTTTTTTGGAGCCTTTCTATATTTGATTTGTTGAATTTCATAGGAATATTTTAAGTTTGGCCTTTAAAAGTCTCAACAACTATTATTGGATGGATTGTGATGAACTATGGTTCAGTTCCCCACAAGTTGAAGTGTAATGACTTTGACGATCCCTCTTCAAGTACCACCATCAGGTCAACCAGCCTGTTTGCACAAAAAGGTGTGTAAATGCCATAATAATGCACAAGGCGTTTAGCATGCAATAAGTATGCCTGTCTTGATTTCCTCAAGTCTTTTGTACGTCATGTATCCTGTACTGACTGCAATGTATAAATGTCAGTGGACAGGAAGGAGAAGAAAAGCGGTAATCTGTAAAGTAACTAAAGCTGTTGGACAAATATAGTGGCGTAAAGGTCCAATATTTCCCTCTGAGATGTAGGAGAAAAGAAATAAAGTAGCATAAAATAACGTAAACTGAGAAAATGTACTGACTGTAGGTTAAATTTGGCTCTAACACTCTAAACCCATAATGCAACACTCCTTGCACTCTCTCTACTCAAAAAGACTATGTGGTCATGTGAACATGACATTGTCTCATCCTTGAATATAAGATGACTAGAAATGTCCCCAACTATGAATTTTCACAGTGGAATCTGATTGGTCAAGTCTTGCCTATAGTCGATTAATCATATCATACACTGGACTTGTGACATGGAAACATCTTGGACGCATACATTTCACAGGCACAACCTTTGCTCAGCTTCTCCAACCACAATGTTGTTTTACTGCTTCCACACTACAGAGCAGAACTGAAGTGGTGCAAACCCTGGATCCACAGTGGGCTCACTGGCCTCCACAGATTTGGTCATTCTTTTTAGTGGCAGTCTGAACGAAAGGGTGGAGGTCATCATGGACTACATAAAATTCTGCGTCTCCTCAACAATGCCAATCAAGCAATACCCTACCTCCAAATCCTGGATTTCTCTCCACATCGTTCACAGCCTGAGGGAGAAACAGTAGGCCTTCCAGCAGCAGGACCTGGCCTCCCTCACATTCACAACCCGGCAAATCAAGAAGAACATTTTTAAAGCCAAACTCCGGTACAAAGAAAAACTGAAAAAGAAAATTTCTCTGTGGACGATGTACACTGGCAGTTGAGCTGGTGTAAACCAGGGAAGCCTCCAGGGCCGGACCTCATCCCAGCTCGAGTCCTTGAAGAGTGTGCAGCGGAGCTGTTTCCTCTCATACACTCCCTCTTCCAAGACTCCTACAGTACTCCCACAGTGCCTACCCTTCCACTATCATCCTGGTACCCAAGAGACCCCGCCCATTAGAACCTCATCATTACCACCTTATTGCCCTAACACCAATACCTTTGAAATGCCTGGAGAAGCTGGTTCTTGACATCATGCATCTGTCAAACCACACCTGGAACCTAACCAGTTTGCATATAAGCCAGGAGAGGGACTAAAGATGCAGTGGCATGTCTTCTCTACCTCTTGAATCTCCAGGTAATTTCACCAGATTCCTCCTCATCAACTTCAGCTCAGCCTTCAATACCATCCAACCCCACCAGATGATAAGGAAACTCCTTCACCTCAATGTACCACCCCTTCTCATCCACTGGATACTTAGCTTCCTTAGTGACCAACCACAATCCACCAGAGTGGGCAGTACCATCTCCCCACCTGCCATGACCAACATGGGAGACCAAAAAGGTGGTGTCCTGAGCCCTTCTCTGTTCACCCTATACACCAATGATTGCATCACCCCCTCACCCATCACCACCTACTTGAACTACTCAGATCACGCTGCAGTACCTGCATTACGTTAAGACAATAACTCAGTAATGGGCTATCACAGTTACATCCTATATCTCTCACAGTGGTGCATAGACAATCATCCATCCATCCGTTGTCAACCGCTTATCCCGTTAGGGGTCGCGGGGGCGCTGGAGCCGATCCCAGCTGGCATTGGGCGAAGGCGGGGTTCACCCTGGACAGGTCGCCAGTCCATCGCAGGGCACATAGAGACAGACAACATATAGACAGACAACCATTCACGCTCAATCAATTAACCTAAACAGCATGTCTTTGGACTGTGGGAGGAAGCCAGAGCACCCGGAGAAAACCCACGCTTATACGGGGAGAACATGCAAACTCCACACAGAAGAGTCCCAAGCCGGAATCAAACCTGCGACCCTCTTACTGTGAGGTAACAGCGCTAACCACTACACCAACATGCACTGCAGAGACAATCACCTACATTTAAATGTCTCCAAAACAAAAGAACTGATTTCCAACTCCTCCAGCAGGTCAGCCTCTAACTCCACCCACAACCCTGTCGGCATAAACGGCAAAGCAGCTGAGATGGTGGAGAGCCACAAATATCTCGAACTTACCTGAGACAATAAACTAAGCTTTGAACAACACACCACTGCCATCCATAAACGCTGACGACAGCACTCTCAGTTGCCCCCACCTCCTGTTGCTACTTTATAAAAGCATCATTCAACCCATACTGTCCCTGCTTCTTCCACATGCTGTCAGCACCCAGCAGAAACAAACTAACACAAATCAAACACAAAGCTGACAAGATCATCGAGTTCCTCACCCCCAACCTCTCAGACCTCCATAGCACAGCCACTGCATGCAGAGCACACTCCACATTACTCGATCCTAGTCATCCACTAAACTCAATCTTTATACTTCTTCCCATCTGGCCAACGATACAGGTCGCTGGAAGAAAACTAAAAAAAAGAAACTAAAATTCAACACAAGTTTCATCCCATATGCCAATACTGAACTAAACAAGAGAATGAGAAGATTTTAAATGTGGGGGAATGTATATGTGTGTGGTGGCGGGTATACATTTGTAGTATTCATGCTGTGTTTGTAAAGTTTGTGTAATTTCTTGTGGCCTGCACGGAAAGTGAAAACAATTAGCATGAAAAGACAATAAATCTGCAGTGGTTGGCACCGTCGCCTCACATGCTCGCCGTCAGTCTGACACACACATGTCTCTGCCGAACAAACCAACACTCGCTAACTTTAGGCACACATCCTACGAGTTAGTCCTTAAAGGAGTTTGCTACTTGTGTAAGACATCTTAGTTTAAAAAACATCTTAAAAATACATAATTCCCCGATGCTTAGGCCCCGGTGGGGAGTCAGTTTAGGCCGGGTGGGCCGCCAGGCTTACAATACACTGATGAAAACCCTCTTTGATTTGAAACAGTACTTATGATGCTTTTATATGATGCTTTGTTTCATAACCACATTTTCCAGTCACTACGATGATTTGACTGTGAGATTGGGAGTCAAATCAGTCTCTTTAGATTCAATCATCAAATAATCCACTATTCGGGGTCACCCCTAAAGACGGCCCTGACTTTTTAAAACGTAATTTCTAGAAAAAAGTATTGTATTGTATTTGTGCCAGTGCAGTAGATGCCAAGGAGTCCTGTGTATATTATCATAATGTATTATATTATTTATGTATGTATTAATTACCGGTACTGGAAATCAATTAACAAGATAAACAAATGTCAAATATTGCTCAGAAACCGTCACAGGAACTGTATTTAGCATAAAAAATATGCTCAAATCATAACATGGCAAACTGCAGCCCAACAGGCAACAACAGCTGTCAGTGTGTCAGAGTGCTGACTTGACTATGACTTGATCCAGACTGACTGGGACTATCATAAAGTGATCATGTCTGTAAAGGGGAGACTGGTGGGGACCCAGAGAACCCATTTACATTCACATATCTGGAGGTCAGAGGTCAAGGGACCCCGTTGAAAATGGCAATGACAGTTTTTCCTCACCAAAATTCAGGCTTTCTACTTTCATATGACGCCAGCATCGTCACTAGCTAAACCGAGTTCACTACGACCTAAAAATTGGCAAGTTGCTTTAATGCATTAGACGTTAGTGGAATTAAAATTAATTTGCATTAACGTGTTATCGCTGTGACAGCCCTAGCTAATGTATTGCATTTAACTGCCTGTCAGTTGTCTACTATCAGTGGTACAAAGCCAAAAATTGCCAAGAAAGGATCTTAAAGGAGTGGATGCTATAGATTCAGCAATGCTGTATTTCAAGCTCCACTCAGAGCAGTTGAGGACGCTGAACGATCAAAATCAAAGATGAAAGGAAACAAAATCTATCAGCAGATTCATTTCAACAACACGAGGGACGGATGGACGGACAGACAGATAGCTGCTGCTGCTCCTCCTGATTTAATATTTACTGCTGGGATTACATCCGACACACACACACACACACACACACACACACACACACACACACACACACACACACACACACACACACACACACACACACCTGTGTTTGTGTTGCTAATGTAACTGCCAGTAATAGTAATGTGCCCTGGAGGGTGAAATAGGACAGAAACATGCATGGGTTACCCTGTGTGTGTGTGTGTGTGTGTGTGTGTGTGTGTGTGTGTGTGTGTGTGTGTGTGTGTGTGTGTGTGTGTGTGTGGTGTGTGTGTGTGTAAGATTGAAGCCTGAACTCAAGAGGAAAAGCTGCCGGAAATAAGACTACAGCAGCAATCTCCTGTTGATGCTGCTTCTGTTGAAAATCCCTTTGAAACTGCGTGACTCTGTGGGTGGTCTGAACCTCTGCAGTAGTTTGCTGGGTGTTCCTGCATCTAATCTTATGTTTAGACGCCATAATATAACTTCAGCCACAATTTGGACATCAAAGCTGACTCTGAGCAGATATTTCACTTGGCTAAAAAAAGCCTTTTAATAAACCTTTTCTCCTTGGTCTACCTCAGAGTGACGGTAAGCCTTTCTATCATTACTCACTTGCTTGGTTTGGACATTTTAGGGCTGTCAATTGATCAAAATGTTAAACACAATTAATTGCATGATTGTCAACAGTTAATTGCGATTAATTGCAAATTAATTGCAAATTTTTATCTGTTTAAAATATACCATAAGGATTTTTGGGGATAGGAGGAAAGGAGATTTGGGGATATGGGGAGGTAGATGTCAAGGGACCCCTTTGAAAATGGCCATGCCAGTTTTTCCTCACCAAATTTTAGTGTAAATTCAGTGTTATTCAGCCTCCTTTTTGACAAGCTAGTATGACATGGTTGGCGCCAATCGATTTCTAAGGTTTTCTAGTTTCATATGAGACATACCTGCTACAACCTAAAAAATGCAAGTTGCATTAATGTGCTAAAGAAATTAGTGATGTTAAAACAAATTTACGTTGACAGCCCTAGTAGAGACAATAACAACTTCAGCCACAATTTGGACACCTGAAGTCGACACTGAGCATTGATTGCACTGGGCTAACTAAAGCTATTTATGAAGCTTTTCTTCTTGCTCTACCGCAGATGAATGTGAGTGTTTTATTCATTACTGCAGGTGAAACTGATCGGACCCTTGTGCATTTATTGCCTACGTCACACCGACCGCATGAACAGCATGAGGCTGCTGCGTTACTGAATGGCTGTGTGATTCACATGTCCGTTGTTCACACCAGCTGCATGTCAGCTGCATCTCTGCAGCATTTCTGCTGCTACTACTCTTTCTACATAGAGCTCGACTTTCATAATGAAATTTCATTTCATTATAAATGTCATTTATATGTATTTTTGTATTCATTCATGGAGCCCTGCAAGTCATTGCATGTGCTACAACACTGACCTGCACATATTTCAGAATAAAAGCCTTGTGTTGACAAATGAAAGAGTTCTGTCCACAGAAAAAATGATTTTAGGGGTTTTACTTTGATGTTGTTGTTGATTTAAAAATAAATCTTTACTTTTTTTCACATTGACAGACATTGACAGTGTAGTAATATTGCTGGTATGATGTCAATATACAGTCAAACGATCACTTCCACTGTCTGTTGCTGCTGTGAACTGTACGTGGCTCGCGTCAAAAATAGGCAAGACCTCAAATCTCGAGAAGGGATGCAGCCAAGCCATGCGTGAGATGTGGCTCTCATGCAGGCGGTGTGGCTGCTCTAACCTGTTAACATCGACGGCGACATAAAAAACAGCAGGTAACTGTTCATGTGGCTGGTCTGGCCCAGCTCAAGGTACTTACAGGTTGGAGTTTGAGGGCAGAAACTGTGTCAGTTATCTACACAAAACATCAGATTTGGCTGTGCTTTACTTATGAGGAAAGACTGAATTGTTTGTCCTCTGTCTGTGCAGACAAACAACAGAAAAGGAAGAAAGACAGAGGTCAAAAACTGACTGGCTGGAGAGCTGAACAAACAGACTGTTATCCTCCGTCTGTGCTGCAGTAATTCGTGGAGGTCACTGCAATGCAACAGTAGCCTAGCCTGCTGCTGCTGCCACACACACACACACAACACACACACACACACACACAACACGCACACACACACACACACACACACACACACACACACACACACACACACACACACACAAACACACAGATTCCCAGAGGAGGTGGCATTAATCTCCTCGACTGGTCCAGTTAACAACAGACTGAAGGCAGCAGAGTTTGTATGCAGAGAAACAAAGAGAGTACCAGTACAGCAGAAGTACAACCAGTACAACAGAAGTACCAGAACGCATCAGTGCTGTTTTAGTATCAGCATTACTACCAGTATAAGTCAATGGCCTGGCTGTCTCCACTGCCCTCTGATGCCACCATCTAGTGCCAAATGTCACATTAAAAACCAACAAGACCTCCAAGTGAAACAACAAAATATGTGTTTTCTGATCTGAGCTCATACATTCCTACGGTCAAGACAAGACAGTCCAAAAATATTAGTAAACATGAACAACTCTCTCTGAAATCCCAAAGCCACAGTGCTAAAACTCAAATCTGTGATGTTATAGGGTATAAAGTGTAACTGCTGTATAAAAAAAGAAAGCATTCACAAAATCAGTCTCTCATTTGTTGTCTTTGGAGCAGCTCCAGACATTATTCCCTATAACATCCCGAGTTTGAGACCTACTTCTTATTTTACTCCTTAAACATTTGTGACATGTCGATGTGGATGAATAAGTCAACATCAAACTTCGAGTTAACACTGGTTTCTTTTGTTTGCTCCCTTACCTTATTTTAACCACAATGTTTCACTAAACCTAACTAAACCTATTCATAGTGTTGTCACAACATAGGTCCTAAAATTTTGCCCAAATGCTGTGGGCAGGGCTTATATTACAAAAAGTGACTGAGTGACCATAACAAATATGGTGCCATTTGACCAATACGTGGCGCTGTAGCAGCATCTTCTACCTACATCGGAAGTAATTTATCTGCTGTCTGTCTGTGTATGTGTGACTGCCCTTCACATATCTAATAAACATTCATCCATCCACCTCATACTTAACGTTCCAAGCAGCCATACTATGGTTCTTGACAACGCTGCAAGCACAACTTCTGGGGCCAAACCAGTTGGCCTGTTCTGGCTGGGTACATGCTCTGATCAGGTACATAAATTACGTCAACTCTGCACACTGGTGGTGGTCAGAAACTTATGTCCATCAATAACTGCATCGCCGTTCTCTGAATGACCCTCGCTGCCCACCATAGCGACGGTTACGCTTACTTTATCTAGCTAGCTACTCGGCTTGAGTTCCAGTACCAGTGCTACTGATTAATGGAGTCAGGTACAACAGAGGACAATTTCATGCTAACTGCAAAGAGTCTGCAAGCATGTGGCGGCACATTGCTGGAGTAGATCAACCTAAAAGGAAGAATTAAAAGCTTGGTGGAAGACAGGTTAAAATAAAACGTACTGAGAAGTGGTGCTTTACAGATAAAGGGGTGATGGGAGATAGCAGCACCAGCACAGTGAGCTGCAGCATTCGCAGCAGGTACTCAACAAGCTTGGTTGTATGTGTTTGCTATTATATTATGCAGTTTTATGGCTGGTTGAAAAGTATTTTGGCCGGTAAAGTTTTTCAGTTATCAGCCATTGGCAGATAACAAGTTAATTTTGGACCCTGTCTATGTGGCTCTAGAGAGCGTGGACCAACAGTGTGTTTTGTTGCTTAATTTGGAGGACTTGTTGGACCTGAGAAACACCTGAGAATGTGGCAGGGGAGACAGAGCTCTACTCTCACAATATCACAGCAGTGGATAAGCAGCAGAAAATGGATGGATTGCTTGAGTACAGTAAACTGGCAGATGACTGGGACACCTGGTATTTAAAGGATGTTTGATGCACACAACAGTCCTTTTCCACTGCAGAGATTTTGACTTTTTATAGCAAGAGATGCACAGGTGAAACCACTTCCATTAAATGTGACTCACTTCCATTAAGTGTCCCAGTAAGGGATGCCAGTGAGCCATACCAGGACCCTGCAATTATTTCACACAAATGGGACACAGTCTGTATTAATGCTATCAAATTACACCTGTGTCAAAATGTCTGCTGTGAAAAAGGGTCTGTAAAGTACATGGTGTGAAAATGACTGGCTGGTTTGGTATATGAGGCTGTGGAAAAAACAGAAACAGTACTGCAGCGCCTCCGCCTACAAAAATACAGTCACTGAGACTGATTTTGTGGACTGATTGTTTGCTGTTGGGTGTGATTTATATTTCCTGTCGTGTCTACATAAAAGAATTATATACCGTAAATCTTAAACAGCAAGATTCAGGTTGCAGCTGTGAGAGCTGAAGAGACCCCTCTCTTAACCAACCTGATGCATTGAGAACCGAACACCTGAGTCAGCTCTAGTCGCTGAAGGAAGACAGTGAAATGTGACTGAAACCTCTGAAATTTGGACCATTACATTTAGATTATTTTGGCATTTAATGTACTGTATATTACTCCAAAAGTCAGGAATTTACTGCTACGCTCAAAACACTTGGGACCCTATTTGAGCGCCCAAGAGTGTGTTGGTCTTAAAATGAGGTGTGATCAGATGATTTGTTGGTGCATTGCTATCTTAAGGCAGCAGAAAGCAATTACGCCATTGACCAACAAACACATAGTCTGCAGTCTGGCACGCCTTCGTTGCAATACTCGATTCTGATAGGTCAATCACTGCGTTCTACGGTCTGTAATTTCTTTATAGCAGCAGTGCCACATCACCCTGTCAGGGTTTCTTTCACAACAACAACCAGCTTGCTGTACTGTATATTAACCCTTACTTAACGGGTGCATTATTCAGATACGATGCATCTACATAGGCAGGTTTAGAGCGCCGCATACACAGGGAAGTGCAGCAGTGCTCCTTCTGCTCATTTAAAACACTGTTAGCACATAGATCGATGTTTTTATGTTAACGAAAACACAAAAGGCCACAATTTAGAGTATAATGGAATATTATGAAGTAAAGCTCTCAGGCATTCTCATCCCTCTGTGTGTGCGAGTGTAGACGTTGGCTACCTCAGAGTTTATAGGCCCTCTCCCCTTAAGCGGCAGCGCTGTTAGGCTGATGGATCTGCGTGTTATGCACCGCCTCTCCGGCTGTTCCCGGCTGCGTGCTCATGTGTAATTCACCTCCCGAGGATTGCACTCAGCCGGTCCGAGCCCCCCGTGGGTTGCATGAATTTTGACCCCCCATGCTGCCTGCGCCGGTTAAATAGGTGTATTTGCTCACGTGCAGTCAAATGGTGGTGTTCATAGGACAGATGATTGGGAGACGGCGGAGGCAGAGGGTGCACCGGCCGAGGGCCTCGTAGATCTGCTCGTGCACTTTCACTTCACGCATAACCGGATGTGTTTCCTCGGCAGAAAACTGCTCCCTACTACAAACTGAAAGAATCTCCCTTTTAAATAGCAATTTGCCAATGTGCTGGCAAACCTGGCTTTTAAAGGGAATGGGAGATGTCACTCTGATTGGTTTGATTCCTGTTATACCCAAAACACACCCATGATTAATGAAGAGACTAAATACAACCCCTTTGCCCTACTCTGCAACCAGATTATGCGCCGCTGAACTAGCACAATGGAGCTGAACACGGACTAAATGCACTTGCATCATGCACTTTAGACCATGTGCTGTAGACCATTTAAATGGGGCCCTCGATGTTTCTCCTTAAGCGAGAGAATGAACAACAGGACATCTTGAAGGAAAGCTTGAGGGACAGACATCTAACATTCAGAACAAAAGTCAGAAAATATGTCTTTTAAGAAAAGTTTTTTCAGCATTGTACGGCACTATTTAATAGTCATAGCAGGTAAGTTTTACCTGTATTGTCACTTGACCTTTTATATACATTTAAACACTTTTACTTGCTGTTTTACTACCTTTTTATCCCCCCGCCCCACCCTCGCTTTCTCTCGTTCCTTAGAGAAAGAGAGAGAGCCTGAGATGTAAGATTTTCATTGCTGCTTCTCTGCACTGCATATGACTGATATATGATATGATATATGAATAAATAACTTGGCTTATTAGGCTAGAATATCCAATATGTCGGACTGAAAAATATTGAGCCGCACTATTTTATCTATTGTAGATTTTTAGATTATATGTGCTGTATATTATACTCTATTTTATATTCTAAAGTTATATTTATAATACCTTTATAATACCTCTCCCTACATGTTCTTTACCCTCACATAAAATATATATTTGTCTGTAGCGTCACCTGGGGGGGCCTGCCAAGTCTATCTGTGCTAGTCATCACAAGCTACACACACACACACACACACACACACCTTGACCTGCACAGTTGAATGAATCATGACATGCTATTTGCTGTCTCACTGCGAGTGCACACACGCACACGCACACACACACACACACACACAAAATACAGTACAATAATGTGTAGAGCTGTGTATCCACCTGTTTGTGTGTGTGTAGTGAGACAAGCAGACAGACATGCAGACAGGTTAAAGGTGACCTCTACCTGGACTCTACATATTGACAAGATCATGGTGCAAACACACACACACACACACACACACACACACACACACACACACACACACACACACACACACAGTGAGTGAGAGAGCGTACTAACCCGGCGGCAACATCGTCCATACTTCAGTCTTCACGCACACCGTGATAAATCCACATGTAGCGCTGAGTGTGTGTGTGTGTGTGTGTGTGTGTGTGTGTGTGTGTGTGTGTGTGTGTGTGTGGTGTGTGGCGTCTTCACGTTTTGTCGCTTCGATATCCAGAAAACGAGATGTGTGTGGTGTGTGTAAGCTGGATGCTGATACGGAGGCAGCGAGCGACGAACAGCTCTGTTATACACTCCAACCTCGATTACTCCCTCTATCACCCCGACTCTCTCTCTCTCCTTCCCGTCATCTCTGCCTCTCTCTCTCATCATCATCTTTCTCTCTCCTCCTCCTCCTCCTCCTGCTGCTACCTCTTCTCCCCCTTTCCCTCTCAGTTTCCCCCTCTCATCCATCTTTCTCACTCTATCCAAATCTATTTTTCCTCCTCGCTCTAAGCCAGCCCTCCACTGGAATGGAAACTTACAGATTCATTACTGCTCGTAAAGATGACTAAACCTACAAATAAAGCTCATTTTAACACTCTGGATCTGTACGGAAGGACCATGACCTTCGCAACAATCTCGAGACCCTCCTAAAACCATGGTGTCATGTGGCACATGTCAAGGACACCTTTCCATACTCAGCAATACCAAACCTTCCTTAGACTTCTTCAATCACTGCTTCATCCTCCAAAAACTTTGTAAAACTAGATCTATAATTTCTCACATTTTCACTTGGAAACTCCTGAATCACTGAAACCTGGTCATGGACAAGATAGAAGCTGATCAAGATCACCTGGATCCTCCACAAAGACCCTAAGACTTCCTAATATGATATGATACCTTGAATCCACTTCATCTACGGAAGCCCTAAACGGCCATAATTCAAACATTATTTTTAATACCTTTATCTTGAGATCACAAGTTAATTATGTCATTAGCTTCAGAAAATGAGCTTTGTTATCTAAAGATAACAAAGCTCATTTTCTCGAACATTATTAACTCGTTATCACAAGAATAAAAAAGGTTGTTTCCTTTTATTACTTATAATGTTTGGGTCAAATCAGCTGATAGAGGACTTGGTGAAGTTAGCAGATGGATACATGTGTGACTATGTGTAGTTAAAATAACATGTTAACAAGGGTACATACAATATATGGAAATAAGATGAAATGGATTATATTTACAAGCACTATACACCTTTGTACTACAACATAATGAGGGAAATGTCTTCATTCTTTGATTTTGGTTGCTGGATAACAGTAATTAAAAATGTATTAAGACATTTCCCTCATACTTTAGTGGTATTTTTCTTTTTAAATCACATGTAACATGTTTTATATTTATTGTAAATATAATCTTATTTCCATAAATCGTATGTACCACTGTCAACACCTTATTTTGAAAACCACACATAGTCACACATTAGTCCTTCCATTGGCTAAACCAAGTCATCACTGTCAACCTTGGATTTATACATTCATGCAGTCAGCTCGATCTGGGCCATTTGAATGCATTTTGCTGCCAGCTGCTTTGACCTAAACATTATCAGTAATAAAAGAAAACAACCTTTTGTTTTCTTGTGATAACAAGTTAATCACCTCTTTATCTTCAGATAACAAGGTTTGTTTCCTCAAGTTAACGACATAATGCTATTAAAAGAAAATGTTTGGATGAAGTCCATTTAGGGCTTCCGTATTAACTACCTCTAGTTCTCTTTAGCTTATAATGTGTCCTTACAGCCTCCTCATTAAAAACAGGGAGGCCCTACTATGAGGTCTGGTTCCTTACCAAAGACCACTCAACACTGCAGTGACTGCGAACCTTCTAAAAACCACAGGTCAAGCCAATAATCTCCAGACATAACTACTCTGAATCGTGAGAACTTTGTCATGGATACGAGGAAAGCTGTTCAAGAAGTCCTGGATCCCCCCAAAAGACACCAACACTTCCTCAAAGATCTCTGAAACATCCTTAAGGACCTGGCACTACCAAAAATGTCAAAGAATGTTTTAAGAGACCCCTACAATCTCCTTTGAGCTTTTAACCTCTACTTATCCCACCTCCATTTAAAACTCACCTTAAAACTCCTGACAATCTTCCACAAAAAACTTCTTCAGTTAAGGATGACTTACAGTATATCCTTTTCAAGGATTCCTGAAGCCTCCTCCATTGGTGATGAAGACACCCTTGAACTCCTGAATCTTCTTCAAATACCCCCTCTGGAACCTCCCAATAGGCTTTGAGTACACAACAACCCAGATTCTCTTCAAGGATCCCTAAAACCTCATCTAAGACTTTGCACCTCAAAGCTCCATTCAACCTCTCCAAACGTGTTTGTAACTTCATAACCTCAATAAAGTGAACCTTCAAGTTACCTTGGGACCTCCTAGAGTACACCTGGGCTCCTGAAAATCCTGGGTCACCACTGTAACAACTCCTCATCCTCCTCAAGGATGTCCGCAATTCCCATAAACTTCAGCTGCTAATATGCCATACCAACTCCTGAACTTCCTTAAAAGCACCTACCAATCAAGAATGAGTCAGAGCCTCTTCAAAGATCCCAAAAACCTCCTCCAAGACTTGTGCATCCTTCTCAAAGCTCCATGCAACCTCTCAAAAGAAGTTTGGAACATTGTTACCCTCAGGAAGTTCCCAAGAACTTCCTCAGATGTCCTTGGAACCTCCTCAAGGACTCGTGGAAGACCTTGAGTCCTCACTTTAAAGCACCATTGCTTTGAAGATTTTGTATTTTCAGACCATGCTGATTTCCTTAAACACCTCTATTTTCCACTTACAGTATGTACCTAGAACCACCTCATGAGTAACAGGGGGGCCTTCTTGGACCCCATTGATTGTTATTACTGAAACCTCCTTCAGGACAATCTAGAACATCTTCATCGATGCCTGATGTCTGCATCCTCCTCACAGCCCCCTTTAATCTCCTCAAAAATGATTGGGCCTATGAACATCCTGTAACCCCTTCAAGGATTCCCGAAGTAAGCGAAAGACTATGGGTTTCTGCTTTAAAAAAAAAAAAACATTGCTTTGAAGATTAGCATATTCAGACATTCAAACCTTTAAAGGATACCTGCACATTTCTTAAATCCTTGTATTTTTTTTTTATTTTTTTTGTATGTCCTCAGACCCACCACATGAATCAAGGGGAGCCCTTCTGGGATCTCAGGATCCTTCTTATAAAAGGCTCCTTAAAAAGTGGTTAGGATGCATACCACATGGGCACAAATGCCCTGAGCAGCAAGTCCTCAGGATGGATTCCCAGCTAGCCTGACTGTTTGCTACATGTCATCCCCCTACATCCCCTACTTTCGCCACTATCACATAAAGGGGTAAAATGCCCAGAATAAAATTATAGACGAGTTACTGAATAAAACACTTGAGGTTCTTCCATCAGGAAAACCCAGAACATCTTCAAAGATGCCTTTGGCCCCGTCCAAGTCGCCTGAATCCTCCTCATAGCCCCCTTCAACTTCCTCAAGAAAGACTGGATCCAAGAACCTCCTGAAATTTCCCTAGAACCCTGTCAAGGATTCCTGGAGCTCCTGAAAGACCATTCTGCTTTAGAAAGTTCTGCTTTAGAAAGTATTGCTTTGAAGATTTGCATAGTCAGACCACTAAACCCTCTCAAGGATTTTACTCCATAAAACTCTCAGAATGTCCTTGGAACCACCTCAAGAGTAACAAGGGGGCCATTTTGGATCCTCTGGATCCTGGTCCCTGTCAAAAATCTTCACTGAAACTTCCCTCAGGACAACCTAGAACCTCTTAAAAGATGCCTGTGACCTCACCTAAAACCCCTCTACAATGATTGGAGCATTGCTAACCTCCATAAAGACTCTAAGAACCTCCTAGAATTTCCTTGGAACCCCCTCAAGGACCAAAGACCCTGGTCCCTGCATTAAAAACCATCGCTTTGAAGATTTGCATATTCAGCACACATAAGCTATAAACGATCCACTCAATACAGACATGATGACTGTGTGTGTGTGTGTGTGTGTGTGTGTGTGTGTGTGTGTGTGTGTGTGTGTGTGTGTGGATGCTGTTGCAGCTATCAAAGAGGAGGGTGGAGGATAGATGAGGACATGAAACAGAGATGGAGGCTAATCTGCATCAACACCCCCTACACACACAACACACACACACAGCCATGCATTAATTCAGAGCAGTGTGTTGTGCTCTAACGGTCTGTGGGGAGCTGATGCAGGCAGCCAACTGTTCTCTTATGATAGCTTATTGATCCAACACACATAACAAACATACGCAAAATACAAATATTTGTGTGAATTTGGAGACACACTCAAGGACACACACCCTGCATGATTGTCAACATAAGCACACACACACACACACACACACACACACACACACACACACACACAGTTACTCTGTCTAAAATACATGTATATCCCCCACACCCACACAGCAATTCAGATTGTCTGCTCATCACCATTCAGACCACCACACTTCCCCTCTGCCTTGACATGACTCACAAATCAAACAAAAACAAAACCATCCGACAAGACCACGCAACCTCAATTAAGATCATTACACACACACACACACACACACACACACACACAC
The DNA here is from genome assembly GCA_947000775.1 of Pterois miles. Lineage (NCBI taxonomy): Eukaryota > Metazoa > Chordata > Actinopteri > Perciformes > Scorpaenidae > Pterois > Pterois miles. The sequence continues at coordinate 3,642,955 of CAMQGK010000005.1, read as the reverse complement.
ACACACACACACACACACACACACACACACACACACACACACACACACACACACACACACACACACACACACACACACACACACACACACACACACACACACACACACACACACACTTGGTATAATCTCCTGCTGTTGTTTGGGCAGCTGGATGGAAGCTGGTCTATGTTAAAGTGGGCACAGTGACAGACTGGGCTCATCTCTACTAATTTAATTTAGATTCACTGAAATCTGTCCAGCCAGACCAGTTTAAAGTGCAACATCTGCCAATTTTCAACCTTCTATCTATCTATATGTGCTAAGAATATAGTGTGAAAAACAGCTGCTGTTCTTGTCGATGTTGTCTGATTGAGTGCACGGCGGAGCGCGGCTGCAAAATCTGTTGTTCTTCCTTCAGTGATGTGACAGTGACGTTGTTGGAGGCAAGTCAGAACTGCACAGTGCTACCTCAGCTTTAGTATCTGTGGGGCGTCATGGTGTTCAAAAATTTCCTTGTTCTTTTCACTTGTATTGCAAACTAGCTAAGTCTCCAACAGCGAAAGCAGCACCCCAAAAAATGGCATCCCAAATTGAATAATGAAAAACCTGGGCTGCCGAGAGCAAACACTTTTGATGCCTTTGCTAAATAAAAATCCCTCCAATACCAACAACAGAAACCGAATCATTCTGCTCTACTGTGCATGAAAGTCCCCCCTAAGAGACCCCCTTCAATCCCCCAACAACACCCCCCAGGGCAAATTTGGGGCAACATTTTTCAGTGGATTTTTCTATTTTTTTGGAGTGAGAGCTCCCAATGAGCTCCCCCCCAGCGGAAACTTCCCCACGGGTCCCGGCACAGCAGAGAGATACAGCGAGGGCATAACAGGTTTGCGGGAGCCTAGCGCCTTTTCCAGGGCAGCTCCAAGCATAATATTTTCTTTTTTGGAAACAAAACGATCCCTCGCATCCAAAACTTCCACATGGACACATACCATAAGAGTGTGGAGTTCAGAGAGCGGGCTATCTATTTTAGTTGCCTTACCTTTATTTTGAGTCCTAACCATGATGTTAATCTAACCATGACAATGTCATAGTTGCCATCCACAGGTGTTGTAATTAGAAATAAAAAGAAAATGTAATGCAGTTTGGCAAAATGGTCCAATATCAATGGTCTTTTTCTATTTAGGACTGGCTCCAAAGAATAGTCAGAACTCTTATTCTGAAAAGTATGAAAAAGGAACATTGTAAGCAGGTATCCATTAATATCCAGCTCCAGCTGAAGAAAAACAACTGCTGAAAACAGAAAATATGTTACTTCACCTTTATACCTTTAATGTCCTGCAGCCTGAGGACTAATCAGATAAATATAGAGCTGGATTGAAATTTTAATGCTTACTGTGTATTTTCACTCATGATGTGCTGGTGTTGGCAAACAGCGGAGCTACACTGCATTATTTTCCTTAGAAGAAAATAACATAAATACCGTAACTGTGAACTGGCCCTGCTGGGTGCAGGCTCAGTAGGGAATAAAGCTTGTGTTGACCTCAGTGGAGGCTCTGAAGATCAGAGGGTCTGTAGACTGACCAGAATATGGAAAATCGACATTAATGTAAAATGAGACTGAATGTAAATTCATTTTCAGAGTGGGAGCTGAAACCTGCCGCTGGGCGACAGCCTTATAGAGAGATACTGCAGATAAACCACTGCAGTTAAAACCAGAGAGGAGGAGGAGGATGAGGGACACTGAGGCGAGGAGAGGCAGAGGGAAGTAGTGGAGAAAAACAGAGGACGAGGAGGAAAAAAGGAGTCTCTGAGGAGTAAAGCACTGTGTCATGCTGTAACAGCGGCATACCCTCAGTGTGTGTGTGAAGCTTGGTTTAAATAATGCTAATTAGTCTGGTTGTAATTAAAAATAACATATACTGTACATACAGTAGTGCTGACAGTAAGCTTGGTTTGAGGTCAGTTGACAAAGTGGGTCTCATGCAATACCCATGTGTATGAAAAAAGCAGATTGGAGCAAATATAATTAAAAAAAAAGTTACTTTTATAAAACAGTCACTATATCCTGACAATAGTGCATGAGAGAGGTAATCTGAAAAAAATGATGATCCACTGTGTCCTCCAGTGCTCATTATGGTATCTGCAAGATTTCACAGACTGGAGGAAAACAACCAGTCAGAGCCGAGCTGGAGCCTTGTCGTCAATCACTCCGATTAACCGGTCAAACTAGGCAGCGCCGATCAAATATGAATCAAGATTCTGTTACTAAGTGAAGTTAAGGATAAAGTTTGCTGTTGCTCAACATGGCTGCCGGGTCACGAACTCTCATTTTACAGCTACACAGTAACTTCACGATGTTTCTGAAAACATCTCCGGAGAGAAATAGGCATTACAGTAACAGAATACTGGTTCACCTCTGATCAGCGCTGCCTAGTTTGACCGTTTGATTGGAGTCTGCGAGTGATTGACAGCTGCCTCTGTTGAATGAGCAGCCAATAGGAATGCTCTCTCTGAAATGACCTGTGATTGGCCAAAGTCTCCCATCATGGCCTAGATTTCTGAACCCTGAAACAGAGCTATGAGGAGGTGCAGAAGTCTAGTTTTCAAGACCACTTGAATTACAACAAGCTGAAAGGTTATTATGGAATTTTTGCCCAATGATGCCAAAAATATTCTTCCTACTGTCGCTTTAAGAGTATTTGTCCCATTCTCCAATTTGACAAATTCCTTCAGTTTTGCGTTTACAAATAATCTGACAAAGACATTAAAGGAAGAGTGTGTAATAATTAGGGGAATTTAATTAATAATTAGCAGAAATGGAAATCAATATTAATTAATTAATTATTTATTAATTAAGTATGTTTTCTTTAGTGTATAATCACCTAAAAATAAGAACTGTTGTGTTTTTTTTTACCTTAGAATGAGTCGTTAAGATCTACATATGAAGCGGGTCCTCTTCACCGAGTCCGCCATCTTTCTACAGTAGCCCAGAATGGACAAACCTGACTCTGTTAACGAGATGATAACGTTATTCGCTCCCGTTGCCGCACTCTCTCTCTCGCTTCACTACTCACTTCCCACATACACACACTCTCTAAACACAACTACAGGCTAGGCACGCAGGACAAGCTGTAATCTGCAACCTCACTGCTAGATACCGCCACATCCTACACACTATTCCTTTAAATAATACTGTATATAATTTATGTTTAAAACAAACTTTATGCAAAATGTATTTTCTTTTCCCCATATTATCATCACCATCATGGCTGCCAATTTATTGAGAGGGTTTTTGTTTTGATGATTTTCTGCAGGTCTCATCCTCCGTGTGACATCACCTGCTGAAGGCTGTTATATTATTTAATATCTCCATCTGTCACATGACCTCCACTTTCCATTAAAAAGACATGTTATTTTAGCATCCATCTTCATTACAATCAATCATCTTTATTTCTTTCTGTCACAGCACAGCCCTGTTTGGATGATGTTGTTCACAAATGTACCATTAATATTTTATAATTGTGTGTGTTTTTGTTTATGTTTGCAGAAACTTGAAACATTTTTTCATACGTGGCAATTTTAAGGGTCATCGATTGAAGGTTGTGATAGTTCAGTGAATTCAACTTGGAACATTTGCACAAACAAACATCAGAGAAAGTCAAATTTATGATAAGAATAATGAAAATGTTCTTGCATGAGCCCGATGTCTCCATTATAGTTTCATCACCAGAGAGCACTGACAAGGAAAATGTACCGCTGAGTACATATCTTGGTAACAATACAAAAGCCAAATCTAAGTGATTCATATCATGATTGTTGTTTATGTTATGTGTTTATGAAAAAAAAAAAAAATTGAGATTGGTGTTGAAGTATCAAGTATCCAGTATGAATCAGGCTATAGTTGTCATGCACACATATTATAAATATTAACGGTGCTACATGCGAGATTGAGAGCATTGCTTCTGCACAGCTCTCAACATCACGACGGCTGAGCCGGTGGCTCACAGCTGTCAATGTTAACGGTGCTGAGAGTGAAAACAAGGGCAGCAGTGTTGACAGAGCAGCAGAACAGAGTTAACCTTGGGGGGACATGCAGTAAAAGCCATGTCAACACATCATAGTTTGTAGCGTTGCTGTCCTCTGAGATCCTCCAAATCTCTAAAAAGTCAGTCTGAACTCGTTCCATTCTAGTCACCGTGTCCAAACTCGTCAAATATTGCCGTTTGGTAAGCGCCCCTAAGCTGATCCAAGAGGTTCCTTTATAGGTTCACAAATTTCTTCTTTTTAAGTAGCTTACAAATAAGAAGAATTTTAAATATAATAATAAAGTATAAAATAATAAAAATAAAATAATAAAGGATTTGGTTCATCACAAACATTCAAAATCAACACATCTGGAGATACGTAGTTATCACTGGACCGGATGGGGATGATGAAAAGTCACTGAAGCTGTCAGATAAATGTGGTTACAGTTACCATGACAATATTTTCCTCTGAGATGTAGTGAAGCAGAAGTATAAAGTTACATAAAACACTCAAGTAAAATACAAGTATCTCAAATTTGTACTTGAGTACAATACTTGAATGTGCTTAGTCCACCACTGGGTGACAGTACACTGTTTTTACAGCCATCTTCCTCCATACATGTACTGTCACAGTTGTATTAAATCCCGCTGTAACTGTATGCAGTGTTTCTGCTCTGAGTCTATTTATATTCTGTTGACTGTCTACTGCTGCTGCCACGACCCAGTTTCCCCAGAGGCTCAATCAAGATTCATCTGATTTAATTAACTTTGTAATGACTGTGAATTGTAGATTTAGATTCATAGATCAGTTTAACAAACAAAGTGGATTGCCACCAAAGACAAAAGAAGTAACTGATCTAAGCCTCAACACATTAGCAGTAGGACTGAAAATGTAGGTTACAGACATTCTCATTTATATGTACTCGGAGAATTAGGAGCAGTGGAGTTACAATTGTTGAGATTGTCCTGAGGGTGGTGCTAGAGAAGAAACCACAGGGCCGTTAAAATCAATAAAGGTCATCTTCTGAGGAGCAGGAATAGCAGGAGTTTCATGGAAATCTGGCCAATGAATAATGAGATGTAAATGAGAACTCTGAGGATTTTTACTGGACTTTGACTCCAAACATCAGGGTCCATGTTTAGCAGATGTAATGTCCACCATGTTCACCACCTTAGCTTAAGGCAGTGATTCCAAACCTGGGGTCCAGGCCCCTTTGGGGGCTGCAAAAGATTACAGGAGGTGGACCAGGCTTTGTCTATTCTGAGGTTGTGAAAATTAGATTTGCTCATGTATAACTAAAATCATCATAACACACTTACTTGATAATTTATACTACAGTCTGTATAGAAAACTATTTAAAAAGATACCAAGTAGTAAAATCAAACAACATTTTCTGCTTCAATCCATATTTGTTGGTGTTTAGCCTTTCAAAAGCAACATTTTCACTGCAGTCAAAAACCTATTTGCTCTCCCGCTTGACGCACAAAAAGGGAGGCCAGCACCTGTAGTTACAGGGCAGTCCAGGGGCAATCTGATAACTCAATAAATTAAATTTATTTAACCACAATAACAAAAACATTCTCTAACACTAACACTATTATTGTAAATGAATTAAACTGACTCTAAATGGGACCATAATTTAATAAATGCTGTATTGAAGAAGACTTGAAACTAGTGATTGAGATCATAATCTCATGTTCACAATGTTTACTGAGGTAATAAATCCAGTGAGAACTAGGCTCATTTTCTCATAGACGTCTATACAATCAGACTTCTGTTTACAACCAGCGGGGTCGTCCCTGCTGGTTATTAGAGAGAAGGTAAGTTTAAGGCACTGCAGCATTGGCTTCACTTCTCAGACTACAACAACACAAAATGAAAGCAGTACAACTATCGGCTGGAGTCTTTATCAGGCTGATATCCTTCAGTCTGATCGGGCCTCTGATGGAGCCTGAGGATGGCACAGAAATAGGTACAAGACAAACAGCAGAAAACAAGGCCAGAGAGAAAGAACAGAAAGAGATCCATCCTCGAATAAAGGACAGCTGTATCAGGTGAGGGAGGTGACATCTGCCAACTTAATACAAGAAAAAGTCTATGTGTCTGAATAATAAGCAGGTTGTAATTTGACTTCACTGCTCCTCCACTGAGCAGCTGGAGGGTCAGAGGTCACCAGTCTGGGATTCAAACCGGCAACCTCAAAATTACAAACCTTGACCAGGAGCCTTGCTCGCTTAGTATGGATACAGGACTCTCTCTCTTTCTCCTCATCACATGGAGTGTGTGTGTGTGTGTGTGTGTGTGTGTGTGTGTGTGTGTGTGTGTGTGTGTTGCTGTCGAAGAAGGCCACAGAATCAGGTCAAGGACAGAGCAGCTGAGGAACTGAGTGGTTAGTACAACACACACACTCACATAGGGCTAGCTCATTATCACAGTAGACGTGTGTGTGTGTGTGTGTGTGTGTGTGTGTGTGTGTGTGTGTGTGTTGATCAGCATACTGATGCTGTTGTGCAGATTCAGTACATGTGTTGTTCTAGAATAATTGAATAAATCGTACAGCAGCTATACTGAACAAATATATAAACGTAACACTTTTGTTTTTGCTCCCATGTACACAAAAGGCCTATTTCTCTTAAATATTGTTCACAAATTTGTCTAAATCTGTGTTAGTGAGCACTTCTCCTTTGCCAAAGTAATCCATCCACCTCGCAGGTGTGGCATATAAAGATGCTGATTAGACTAGTCACAGTAAAAGTCCACCCTAAAATGTGCAGTTTTATCACACAGCACGATGCCACAGATGACGCAAGTTTTGAGGGAGCATGCAGCTGGCATGCTGACTGCAGGAATGTCCACCAGAGCTGCTGCCCGTGCACTGAATGTTTATTTCTCTACCATAAACCGTCTACCAATGCATTTCTGAGAATTTTGAGCATTTTTAGAACATCCAACCGGCCTCACAACCGCAGACCACATGTAACCACACCAGCCCAGGACCTCCACATCCCGCATCTTCAAGACGCAAGACCGTCTGAGACCAGCCACCCAGACAGCTGATGCAACAATCGGTTTTCATAACCAGAGAATTTCTGCACAAACTGTCAGAAACCATCTCAGTTAACTCACTTGAGTGGGCAAATGCTCACCTTCAGTGGCATCTGGCACTTTGGAGAAGTGTTCTGTTCACGGATGAATACCTGTTTTCACTGTACAGGGCAGATGGCAGACAACGTGTATGGCGTCATCATGGTGGCGTCATCATGGTGGGGACAGTGTTGTGAATCAAGTGGCCCATGGTGGCGGTGGGGTTATGGTATGGGCAGGCGTATGTTATGGACAGTAAACACAGGCTCATTTTATTGATGGCATTTTGAATGCACAGAGATACCGTGACGAGATCCTGAGGCCCATTGTTGTGCCGTTCATCCACCGCCATCACCTCATGTTACAGCGTGATAATGCACAGCCCCATGTTGAAGGATCTGTACACAGTTCCTGGAAGCTGAAAACATCCCAGTTCTTGCATGGCCTGCAGACTCACCAGACATGTCACCCATTGAGCATGTTTGGGATGCTCTGGATCGGCGTATATGACAGCGCGGTCCAGTTCCTGCCAGTATCCAGCAACTTCACACAGCCACTGAAGAGGAGTGGACCAACATTCAACAGGCCACAATCAACAACCTGATCAGCTCTATGTGAAGGAGATGTGTTGGTGGTCACACCAGATACTGACTGGGTTTCTGACCCCCGTTCAGTGCCTAATACTGTAAAAGTCTCAGATAAAACTGAACATTTTAGAGTGGACTTTTATTGTGACCAGTCTAAGGCACACCTGTTCAATAATCACACTGTCTAATCAGCATATTGATATGCCACACCTGAGAGGTGGATGGATTATTTTGGCAAAGGAGAAATGCTCACTAACACAGATTTAGACAAATTTGTGAACAATATTTGAGAGAAATAGACCTTTTGTGTACATACAAAAACTTCTAGATGTTTGTCTTCAGGACATAAAAAATGGGAGCAAAAACAAAAGTGTTTATATTTTGTTCAGTGTATTGAGCACCCAAAATGTTTAACACTGAATACATACAGTGAGTTATGTTGTGAAATAGTCATTATATAAATTGTTATAGAATTATGTAAAATATAAATGAACCAAAGTTTAAAAGAGGGTGGGTCACATGGTTCCTCCTCTAGGGAGCAGACATCTTACTGAAGTCCTGTCAGTAGTTGTTGAGGTGTCTGTTTCTGGAGGTAAAGTGTTACCAAGCAGTTACCAACCTGGGTATGGAAACCTACAACAGGGTCTCAAGAAAAGGTCTGGGGGGGTCTGTGACTTTTCTCTAAGATAGTATAAATCATGTCACTTTGAAGATACTATTGGAAATTAGGAAATTTGGGTCATCGGTGTATTAATTTGTCATGTGCTTGAGGTTTTGCTTTTCTGAAAGATAGTCTTAATTTTCATAAACACTGATGTTATTTCTTCAATATCACTTTACTACAAATATGAGAAATATACTGCTCCCTCTGTCGACTCAGTTTATGGCTGCACACTAAATTCCTAAATCTGCCTACAGCCTCACGCTTTAACGTCCTGCTCTAAGGCTGTCAAAGTTAACACGATAACGACACGTTAACGCAAATTTAACTTGACACCACTAATTTCTTTAACGCATTATTACAGCTAGAACTTTAAGTTGCAGCGGGCTCAGTTTTAAAACTAGAGTGAAGATACTGGCATCACGTGAAACTAGAAAACCTAAAGGATCAACTGGTATCATGGAAATTTTCAAAGGGGTCCCTTGACCTCTGACCTCCAGATATGTGAATGTAAATGGGTTCTCTGGGTCCCCACCAGTCTCCCCTTTACAGACATGATCACTTTATGATAATCCCAGTCAGTCTGGATCAAGTCATAGTCAAGTCAGCACTCTGACACACTGACAGCTGTTGTTGTCTGTTGGGCTGCAGTTTGCCATGTTATGATTTGAGCACGTTTCTTGACAATATTTGTCACTGTTTTGTGTTGTTAATTGATTATTAATAATACATATATGAATATATTTGTATAAAGCAACATATTTGCCTACTCCCATGTTGATGGGAGTATTAATTAAGGTACAATTTGAACAAATTTATTTATTTGTTCAAATTGTACCTTAATGTGTGATTAATATGTGATTAACTATGGACAATAATGCATTTCAATATTTTAATTGACTGACAGCCCTCCAACAAATATGACTCAGTTTATGGCCCCACACTAAATCAGTCTCATGATTTAATGCCATCACCTGTGATGTAAAAAATTCTGATTTTTGCGCAGTCAGAGAAAGTGTGCATCCAGCTCTGAGTTCAGTCATAAAATCCATCACCTCTCTGTGTCCATCACACTCCAGCCATAGTTTACATCCTCTGTGTACAATGATCCAGCTAAAAAGAAAGAGCAATAACTCGACTGACAAAATACAAGTCAATACCCATCTTCCCGACTGATGACTCGAGTCATTGTGTCTACTTCATTTTATGTGGTCACAATACCAAGGAGCTTTCCACAATATTGATCGCATTAAGCTGAAGATCCCATTCAGGAACCAAAGAGCAGATTGGATCCATCCATCAGTCTGACTGGAGCTCAGCCGGCAGAAACAGATTGCAATGAAGCTACAAAACACACACACACACACACACACACACACACACACACACACACACACACACACACACACACACCACACACCGCACTGTCTGTTTTTGCTTATTCACCCTCCTCATCTTTCTTTGAAAATGTCTTTCTCTTCTTCAGTGAGCTATCAATCATCCATCAGTGTGTCTCACCTGAACACACACACTGCTGACTCTTTAGAAATGACACACACACACTCTTCAGAAGACCTCACACACATTTTCCCACAGTAACACACCGCCTTGTTATCAACTTGCCGAGCTGCATCACACAGGTGAATACTGTAGATACTTCAGGCTCTGCTCTCATTCATCATTCAGTCTCTTTAAGCTCTGCTGCTGTTATGTGACACATCCTGCATGCTAACGAATTCTGTGGTAGCATTAACTCTGAATTCCTATTGGAGTCACATAAAGTAGAGTGCAATACATTTTTATTTAACTTATACTTTTCTATTATAACTACATTCATTTAGGCACACCTTACGACAACCTACATATTTGTATGCATGTATCTGCATAACCCCCTGAGGCCGGCGGGATTGCAAGCGATTCTGACCAACTTTACTGCCTTTCAGAGGCTGTAGCAGATTTAGTTTTAGAGCTAGAGTGAGGACACTGATGTGTAAACCAGAAAACCTAAGGAATCCATTGGTAAGCTACTCAGTAGGGAGGCTAAATAGTGCTCCAAAGTCAGGCTACATTTTGGCGAGGAAAAACTGTCATGGGCATTTGAATGGGGTCCCTTGACCTCTGACCTTAAGATATGTGAATGAAAATGGGTTCTATGGATTCCCACAGACATGCCCACTTTATGATAATCACATGCACTTTTTTTTTTAATGCAGTATAAATGTGTTTCTGCACACTGGGGTCTCTTAACAGTCATTGAATTACATTGGCTAAATTGGGTCTCACTGTAAAGTTGAGACTCTTATGCATCCAATGAGTCTAACTGTATTCATGTGTGATGATATTAGTCCCCATAGGAGCCATTTCATTGCAGTGAGACATTTTTTTGAAAATTGACCTCACTGTATAAAATGACCTGTGGTGACCTCTAGGGTGATCACTTTCTCAACTTTACAGCCACAAACTAGAGACCTAGAGCATTCAGAGGATGGATCCATTCACCAAAAAAAAAAAAAAATCAATCATCAATCAAATCACAGCATGGCTTTTTCTATGGTGGTCTCAAAGGTATTAATGTGGTATTCTGGATGGATTATTGATCATTTGTATAAATTCTCGAGTGGTAAGAAATGGTTAAATTTAGCACCAAATCAGTGTAACAAATGGTATCAACCCCAAAATTGCTGCAACAACTTAAGAGACATAATATAATATGGCCATCATATACATCTATCATGATGTTCTTAGCCCCTTCACGAATCATTATAATTAATTAATGTTTATTTCTGATTTATGACTAGAACAACTTGATACACAGTGCTGAGCTGCATCTTAAACTAATCTTCAGGTTCCCAGCATTCAGATGATGTTCACCACTTCTATGTAACATCTACAGCTGACCTATCTCCCCCTAAAGACCCCCTGTACCCCCTAAAAAGACTGGTTTGTTGTGGGTCTCAGAGGGTTAAAAGGTATACTCTTTCATTTTTATGTTATTACATGTGTGTGACAGTTTTTGAACTATTCTTTGTACTGTATAGTTTGTTTGTGTTCTGCTGCTGTGACATGCAGATCAATCAATCAATCAGTCGAGACTGAGCAAAGTTATGGTCACAGCTGCTCAGAGCGGTTATCTGAACATTCGGTATGTTGATAAAAGAAATATGACAATTTAAAAGTTTTTGTATGTTGATTTACACCAACCTGCACAGCTGCAAACATTTCATCCACACCTGCTGCAGTTTTTCTGTCACAGTTTTTCTACGACGTACGCTAGCTAGCTGTGTAAGGAAAATGACCTACAGTAACCAGCCTTAATCCCACCGACAGTAACCAGCCTTAATCCCACCTACAGTAACCAGCCTTAATCCCACCGACAGTAACCAGCCTTAATCCCACCTACAGTAACCAGCCTTAATCCCACCTACAGTAACCATCTGTAATCCTACCTACAGTAACCAGCCTTAATCCCACCTACAGTAACCAGCCGTAATACCACCTACAGTAACCAGCCTTAATCCCACCTACAGTAACCAGCCTTAATCCCACCTACAGTAACCAGCCTTAATCCTGCCTACAGTAACCAGCCGTAATACCACCTACAGTAACCAGCCTTAATCCCACCTACAGTAACCAGCCGTAATACCACCTACAGTAACCAGCCTTAATCCCACCTACAGTAACCAGCCTTAATCCCATCTACAGTACCAAGCCTTAATCCCACATACAGTAACCAGCCTTAATTCCACCTACAGTAACCAGCCTTAATCCCATTTACAGTAACCAGCCTTAATCCCACCGACAGTACCCAGCCTTAATCCCGCCTACAGTAACCAGCCTTAATCCCACATACAGTACCCAGCCTTAATCCCATTTACAGTAACCAGCCTTAATCCCACCGACAGTAACCAACCTTAATCCCACCTACAGTAACCAGCCTTAATCCCACCTACAGTAACCATCTTTAATGCCACCTACAGTAACCAGCCTTAATCCCACCTACAGTACCAAACCTTAATCCCACATACAGTAACCAGTCTTAATCCCGCCTACAGTAACCAGTCTTAATCCCACCTACAGTAACCAGTCTTAATCCCGCCTACAGTAACCATCCTTAATCCCACCTACAGTAACCATCCTTTATTTCACCTACAGTAACCAGCCTTAATCCCACCTACAGTAACCAGCCTTAATACCACCTACAGTAACCAGCCTTAATCCCACCTACAGTAACCAGCCTTAATCCCACCTACAGTAACCAGCCTTAATACCACCTACAGTAAACAGCCTTAATACCACCTACAGTACCAAACCTTAATCCCACATACAGTAACCAGTCTTAATCCCGCCTACAGTAACCAGTCTTAATCCCGCCTACAGTAACCAGCCTTAATCCCGCCTACAGTAACCAGCCTTAATACCACCTACAGTAACCAGTCTTAATCCCATCTACAGCAACCATCCTTATTTTCACCTACATTAACCATTTTTAATCCCACCTACAGTAACCAGCCTTAATCCCACCTACAGTAACCAGCCTTAATCCCACCTACAGTACCAAACCTTAATCCCACATACAGTAACCAGTCTTAATCCTGCCTACAGTAACCAGTCTTAA
>CAMQGK010000005.1:3612500-3625000 GCA_947000775.1 Pterois miles | reverse complement strand
CTCTTCTTTCCCCTGATGAACTCCTCGGTTGTTCTCAGTGTGTTTTGGGTCGTTGTCTTGCTGCATGATGAAGGATCTCCTGATCAGTTTGGTTCATCTCTTTAAATGGGAAGACAAAATGTTTCTGTAGACTTCTGAGTTCATGTTGCTGCTGCCATCATGTGTTCCATCATCAATGAAGATCAATGATCGGTCCCAGAAGAAGCCATGCAGCCCAACCATGACGTTACCTCCACCGGGTTTCACAGATGAGCTGCTGTGTTTGGGATCATGAGCAGATCCTTTCTTTATCCACACATATCACTGGTAAAGGTTCATCTTTGTCTCATCAGTCCAGAAAATGTTGTCCCAGAACTTTTGAGTCAGTCTGTCCTTCCTCTTCTTATTGCTAATGAGTGGTTGTCATCTCCTGGTGGAGCCTCTGTCCTTTAGGTCCTGAAGTCTTCTGTGGATGGTGGATTGTGATTCCTTCACTCCTCCCTCTGGAGGTTGTTGCTGATGTCACTGAAAGTTGTTTTAGGTTTTTTCTTTACAGCTCTCACAATGTTTCTGTCATCAGCTGCTGATGTTTTCCTTCAGCTACCACTTCAACATCTGTTGCTCAGCACACCAGTGGTTTCTTTCTTCTTCGGGACCTTCCAAATGGTTGTACTGGCTATGGTCAATGTTTGTGCAATGGCTCTGATTGCTTGATTTTCTCCCACAGACAGCTCTCATGTTAGTTACACCTTTTTAACTATAAATGCAATCTGCACAGGCAAACCCAAAGCTGAAACTGAGAGTAGACATTCAGCGCAATTTATTGTTTTAATAATCAATGTAATAGGACAGACCTGGGCAACAAAAAACACCTGTCAGTCAGAGTTACACTAATTTTACTCACTTAAAAAATGGGTGGGTTCAAACAAAAGGTGCTATCTTCTGTTTTTTAACAGATCTAGTTGTAAATACCTGCAAACAGAAGCTGAAATACTGATTTTGTCTCATATTCATCTTTTGATGTCAAAAGTCTTCTACTTTATGACAGAAATGAAAATGAAAATATGATTAACTGGTACAGAAGCCAAGACTACAAAATCCACCAGGGGACTATCAGAATAAATGTACATCAGATTAATCCGGTCAGAGGAAAACTGTTCACCAAACAGCTCATTCGGGGTCCCTGCACCATTAACACCAAATCCCATTAAAACCAGCAGCAAATAAGCTCCTTCAACAAACAGCTAAGCCCTCCAACCAGCAGCCAGGAAAACAAACAACCCTCATAGCGCCCGCTTCAAACGCACCAAATCAACCAAACCCAACGCACCAAGGTCAGAGGGAGGCAGAGGCAGCATGAAAACCCCCAAAACCAGACAGAGAAAGACCGAAGAGATCCGAGAGGAATAAAGGTAAATAAAGACGTTCCTCCACTCTGTGCTGTAACAACGACGGGACAGAGGGACTGCTGGCTCAAACATGTCCTGCAAAGACAGAAACACACACATTAACACACGGACAGCCTGTTTGCTAGCTCAAAGTACAACACAGTACAACAGGATAAAATAAGAAACTTCTCCAACATAATTTGAGAGAAACTTGAGATACTCTGATGTAATCTGACCCAATACAATACAATGGGATGCTCTGAGACACATAAACATGGGATGGGGTAGCACAACCCAGATTTCAAAATCGAGGAGGACAAACTTCTGGCATTTCACTTGTTTGATTGGCTCATGTCATTGTGTTGTGTGCAACCTCCTTTACCAAAACATACTCTGAGATACATTTACAGCAATGTACATGTACATGAAATAAAGACATTTGTAGATACAGTGAGATGAGAAAAGATACTGAGATACTTGGAAAACGAACTGAGGCAAACGGAGGGGGATAATGCTCAGGGAAAGTGAGATACTCTGAAATACACACACACACAGGAAAACTAAGATACACTGAAGTAAATTGAGGTGAACTTAAAAACCTTAAGATAAACTAGCATACACCAACATGTTGATGTAGTTTGAGATTCTTGGAGATAAACTGAGATACTCTGAGGTAAACTGATAAACTCTGAGATGTACTGAGACATTTTAAGAGGAATTGAGACACTCTGAGGTTAACAGATATTTTGAGATACACTGATATATCGATCGATATACCGACCACAAGTGGACAGCTCTAACCCATCACCTCAAACCTGGAATTAAAATCTATCACCATATGCATCTTGAGTGACCACTTATGATGGGATCTCACTTCCCCACTCTATATGCTAACAAATATGCGTTGCTGTTTTTAAACATCAGGAGACTGCATGGTAATATCCTACATATTCATATGAATTCAGGTGCATTTCATGAACAATAATATATAAGGTTACTGTCTCTGGGACCGCCGTACCACCAACATCGGGGGTGTCAGATAAACACAGACACATCACTGACAAACTATGTGTTATTATTTATTACAGTGGAAATAATGAAGTCTTTGCCATTATTTTATTACCTGCATTAAGTGTAGGTGTGATGTCACCCATGGCCACACAAGCTTCTCTCAATGACACATGCACACACATCAGTTGAGTAGGCGGCCCTTCAAGGTGGCCCAGGACACAAACACACTGTTAAAACAATTTGGACATATGTGGCTCAGACCACCTCCAAATGTGGTCTGAGCGATCAGATCTCAATGTGTCCTCAAAGCGTCTTGGGTGCATTCACACCTGTACTTGCAGTGGTCAGATTGTGACTGGATTACCCAAGATGCATGTCAATACCAGGTCTGAACAGGGCCACAGACCCCCTCTACACATGATGTGCTGGAAAATACAAACATGTAGCTATTCCTAAGGGCCTGACAGGTGTCTGTCATTGCCCTTGAAGTCTAATTCAGTGTCAGACAGAGAGGACAACGTGAGATATATGACTGTGAGCAATCATGCAAAGGTATAAATGTCACTGAACACACAGACTCGATGCTGTCAGCCCTGAACATTTTAATGTTGATGGTTGTGTAGAAAGAAGAAATCTCAGACAGACGCTCTCTTGTTTTCGAGTCCATTAAACAAAATTGCCACCACAATTTGACGTCAGAAGTGGGATAACCAACATGAGATGATGACAGACTTACCTACCCTATAAACAAATGGCAGAGCAATGGGACCTCGAGGCCTGAGGACATGGTTGGTTCACTGTAGGAGCCAAGATGGAGACCGAGCAAGAACTGTGAACTGTCTCAGAATTGCAAATGAATATTTTCCTGCTTATTACTGCTTGGTTCTGGGGAAGGACCAAGATCAGAAATAAGGGATTCTGTATAACTGATGAGTAACTGTGGCAGATTAGGGATCACCAGAGAATCGCCTACAGCTGTGATAAATTAAATCCTAGGAAAGTGAAAGTTAGCTCTAGTGAGGAGACACGAGCTGGGTACCCTGAAAAGCATGGAGAGGTGTAAAACCTTTCTAGGAACCAGGTCCTGATGGTGATGTAGAAAAGAGTGCATGTTGAAAACCAATGGGCCAAGGATTTGTGAACAGTTACAAGTCTGGGTGGTTTTCCTCAGAGGGGGGAGTCCCAGTGTGAGACAGCTGAGTGAGTTAAAGGGTAAACTAGTGGAAAAGGAGAAACTAGATCAAGCAAACTATGATGTAAGTCAAAGAAAAAAAAGAAGGACTTGTGAAATCTAATCAGTCTATTCGGTGTCTTAAGTATACAAGTGATCCCAATATGAACTCGGCTCCACCAGGAGCCCCTCGCCGTTTGTTCAGAGAAGATGCAAGAAGCTTCATTCAGTGCTCCTTTTGTGAAATGGAGCCTCGTTGAAGCAGGAGGGCCAACAGCTGACTTTCACTTCAACTGGAATCCTGGTAGTCCATACAGGGCTGCAGTTGAGGATTTGTTGGACAGACTGAACACTAAGTTCAAAAGAAGAATGGACTTAATAAAGCCTGCAAAAATCAGTAGTTGATTATCTGACTTGTCTTACCAAGATCCACAATAACAGCAGAATACTGCGTCCACAGCCTAATGCCCATGGTGAAATTCCTATGAGTCCATAGGAAGTGCATTTGAGAGACAGATTTATACAAGGACTGATACCTGAAGTTCAAGAGCATGTGAGGGAACATTGTGTTGGCTATGAAATGGCAAGACTGAACGATATGGAAAACCATGCTGCACACGCTGAAAGGCCGATAAAGGAGAAGTGGAAAAGTAAAAAGTAGAAAGGAAACTTTCCGTAAGGCCTGTTGATGCAGCTCCAAACTTATGAGGGACTGCAACGAAGACGAGGCAGAGCAGGAAACAGAGGAGGAGGCAGAGGCTGCAGTGACAGTTGCTATATTTGATCACTGGGCTAGAGACTGTCCAAATCAGAGACTACAACGGGAGAGTTCAGACTGACCGACTGTGGAGCCAAGGACAAGCAGAGATCAGACTTTCAATACTGCAACTCGTGAGAACACCTTTACACAAACACAAATACAGATAAACACATCACAGAGATAGATGTAGCTATACAAGATGCTATTATATATTGAGAATTGCAGCAACACCAGGACCAGCAACAGGGTCAATACGCAATGTTGACACATAGTCAGACAGAGTCAGTTATGAAGGAACATGAGTTAAAGCCATAACCTAAGATGAGAGGGAGAACTATGAGCAGCTGGAGCAACTGAAGATACCGTGAAAGAAAAATATACAGCTCCAATAAAAGCTGAAGATGATATACACCGTACCTTTAAACCTCCATTTCTCCTCTAATCCTGTTGTTCAATAAATTTGTGAAGACAAGACCTTATGTGTGTTTTGGTAATTACTTTGGCTGCTAGTGAAGCAGGGACAGATGCTGTTAGGCAGGAAAAGAAAGGACACAATTAGTACAAGCTCAGAGGAGCTGCTGTATGTATACCAGTGGACACTTACACGCACAGGCCCAGGCTCTATAAATAGATATCTGCGAGACCAAGCACAGGCATATTCAGCTTGTTTGCACACATATACACAGACTCAGATGATTGAACCTACACTCAACTGTACAGAGCATGACTCATCATGTCCAGATTTGGAGTATGAGTTGAATTGGTTTAGAGCAGGCCAAGAAAGAGATTTTCTGGGAACAGACTGGTTGATTTGGATGATGTTTTCTGTAGGTGCAACAATGCCAGATGATATTACAATGCATATTTTTCCATGTTCACGTTTCCAGACCTCATGTTTTACTAAAAAAGGCTCCATACACGCAATGGTGAGACTTTGGACCACGGGTTAGACAGTATAGAGAAGACCACTGGCAGAAAACAGAAGCACCAGATGTTTCTATAGTCCAGGACTTAAAGCTTATAAGCGTCGCCATCAAACACACTGTCATACCCAACACAGTGTGTAGTTAGTGCCATAAGAGCATATACACACTCACACAGACATGCCTGACTTCATATTCACCGGTAATAATACCAGCGTTGGAATCATTGTTAAAGGCGATGGTTATTGTTCCACTTGAAACATCACCACTGTGCACATCAATATTTCCAGTGAAAAAATCAGAGATGCTGGCCAGGCAGAACAACGGAGATTTGTCCAAGACCTGCAGGCAGTAAATTCATCAGTGCGTGCTTGAGCAGCCCAAACAAGCGAGGCTACCACAATTCTAGTAGCTCTCGTTTTGTAAACGAAAACCCATAGTGCTAATTACTACAAGGCGGGAACAGAGGAACTCACACTATGGGAACAAAGAGGACTTGACGATGCTGAGGGAAAAACCCTGACTGCATGAAGCATGGGGAATAACAGCAGAAACCTGCAGATGATAAAAACAATATGGGTAAAAGTTGAAAGTAACACCAATGCCAAAGACTATTAGACAGAAGGAAATAGGGAGGTAGATACGCCGGCACAAACAGGAATGTACAAAACCATGTGTGCTAAAACTAGACGTACCAGGCACAAAGAAAGTTTCTCAGGAACAGATACAGAAAGGGAGAAAATGAAGCACCTGAAAACAAAACATCTAGGTATAGGCCACACAGGCACACAAAGTATTGCAGTTTCTTGTCAACAATTGTGTTATAATACAGTAGATCAAGCTAAAGCCCTCAAGCACCAACTATGAGCTGTAGGGCGTGTGCACAGGCAGGCAGATTTCCTAGAGTAAAAGGTATCGCTCAGTCCATCACCACACACAGAGCCTTCCACTCTGACCTCGAGCAGCGTTCTCTCTAATCTCAAACATGCACACACTACAAGATTTGAATGAATCGCGCATCACACACTGCAGGATATTATTCAGATTATTGTGCCAGAGGAAGCAACGACTTACGTGCTATAGTGCATGAGTAAAATCAAAAAAGGTTTAAAAAGTCTGGATGAAAGAATGGCTGGGGAGACGTGGTCTATTTCTAAGCAAGAACCGGAGGTGAGATTTTAACTGTCAGTTTTAATATCCGTCAACAGTAGTATGCTAGTTAACATTAGCCTTCACAACACCATCAAGCTCTGGCTTGTCTGTCTCATTGACTATTATGGTTTTAACTCCTAAATATCAAACATGTTTGAAATTATCAGGGCAACACCAATGAGTCTCACAAGCATTGGTACGGACCAAGGTCCCAGACCAGATTAATCCTCTTGACTGTCGGGAGGGTTGAATCTGAGATAAACTGACACAAAACTCCTACAGTCTGAGCCCAGCTTTAGCTGCTGCAACCAGGTCCCCCATTATGCAGAGCCCAAAACAATGTAGATATATCATTAATAGATACGTTTATCTGTAGCAATTGCACATCCAAGAAAGAAGTTGTGCAAAGACTAATAAATACTATGAATAACGGTTGGATAGGGATCCCTACACTTTATCCCCAGAGAACACTTGGTGCCAATTAGGTGTTATAGAAAAATAATTAAATTGGGTATTAAATCATAGAAGCTACAATTCTACATATTTCAATGCCACCTGGAAGCCCTAATCAGAAGTGACAATATTAAAGGTGAAATTTCAAAGTCAGTAGCAATCCTTTATAAATCTAAGTTAAGTTATAAGGCCTGGCATGTAATTTGTTGTTCACTTATCCTTCCGTATATATATATATCCGTGTATCTTACTGTGTGGAATTGTGGGGTTAACTTTTAAAACTATAAATTCAATCGTTTTATACTACAAAAACGAACCACTATCAATATATATTATCAATATCAATCACACTAATGCACTGTTTATAAGTTCCCATGCTCTGAAATTTAATGATTTCGTATATGATAAAAATAATGCAAATAACGTTCAGAGCCAAATCAATGTCACTCCCAGATGGTGTACAAAGGGTTTGTTTGGGGCGGCAGTAGCTCAGTCCGTAAGGACTTGGGTTAGGATGTGGAGGACCCGAGTTCAAATCCCCCATGGACCAAGACCAACTGGTTGCTGGAGAGGTGCCAGTTTACCTCTTGGGCACTGCCGAGGTGCCCCTGAGCAAGGCACCAAACCCCCAACTGCTCTGGGCGCTTGTCAGGAGCAGCCCCCTCACTCTGACATCTCTCCATTGACATGTATATGTACTATGTACTGTGTACTGTGAACAACAGAGTGTAAAACTGAATTTCCCCACTGTGGGACTAATAAAGGAATATCTCTTTATTACGGGAGAGCAAATCTGATCTGAGAGGTATTTTTTTAGTTTACTCTACAAAGAGATAAAACAGGTATTAAAAGGAGATGCATTTCTGTTGTTGGGGTCAAATTAAGAAATAATACTAATATAAATTTAAGAATGTGTAATTCACTTTAGATTTTCAAAAGAATAGTTTGCAAAACTATTTTTGAGGGTTACAAGTGTGAATGATATTTCATTTTTTTTTTGTTTGTTTTTAATTTCTTGAGCGTAGCTTAATGCAGAGATCCTCAAATTTTTTGAGACCAGGGAAGAAAATTTTTCCAAGAGCCCCATCATAATCATAACAATTAACGTAAATGACAAATGTGATTCAGCACATGCTTATGACCGTACTTTTAGCCACTGGAACTATTTGTTTTACAAAACTTTTTAGACATAAATATTTCAGACCTGTTCAATAGTGATAAACAGAAACACACACAACTTTGAATCACGTTACTGTTAAACCAATGTCCTAATGATTCCAGGCATTTAAAATGACCAGTTTACATACTTCAACATTAAAACAATGAACATATCACTCCTTATTCATATCACTGACTGAGAGCTCTGAACAAATCATAACAGACTTTACCATAATAGTGTCGCAAAACACTTCAAAACATTTTGATTGGGATATTTGCTTTAGACTGAGTGACGTGATTATTCATGTCAAATTGCTGCAATGTGTCATAATCATACGAGAGTTTCTATTGGCCCAAAGCATGGGTAGGAGTAATGGACACAATATGCTTGTTTTATTGGTGCAAATAGTCCCATCTGTAGATATACACTTTTTAATAAAGCACAATTTTTATAAGTTATAGCACATTACTTTGCCGACCCCCTGGCAGAGTGGAACAGACATCATGTGTGCACGCTGTGCTTAGACTAAACCATTCAGCCAGCATGGAGCAGAAGAGAGTACAAGAGAAAGAGTTTTTACGTTTGCATTTTTAGAGACAGTCAGTTGATTCTATGAAGTTCAGCTTTTCTTTTTGCATGCTTTTATTTTAGCCTTGTTGCAGACTTGAGCAGTGGCAGTTTAGTTTAGCCTTTTCTTTTCATCATTTCTATTATTTTTGAATATCTGTGACAATTTATAATTTTTATTGAATACAACCAAGTAGATCATTGTGGTCTATCGAAAGACAGCAGCGTCTTCTGTCTTTGTTTCCACTGTCTTCTTAAACCACACTGATAAGGCCCTTTGCATTCTTATTATTCTCTAAAATGTTAGAAGTGCTGATCGTTTTTTCTCAAGAGAGGGACTATAGCATTAGAGATGTTGGTACAGGAGCCTCTGGTCAATAGCAAATGACTTTTTAGGGTAAAAAAACATCAATGGGACATTCCTGGTATCTTGTAAAAAAGGTAAATGATTAAAAACATTACTAACATAACTTCTGAAGAGGTGAAGTAATGAAATAAAGCAGCAGAGGAGATGAAACAACATTTTATAGGACAAGATGAGTCAGACCGCTGCATTATGACACAGATAAATCAAACTATAAGTGGTTATAGGTATAGAACAGAAAGTCCATTAACGTTAACCTGACACTCAGTTACTGCAGAGTTCAACCAGCAGACAAGGCAGTTACAGCTGATCATTATGAGAGCGGAGGATGTGACTTTTAAGAGTGTACAGAGCTGCAGGCGCCCCCAAACACTACAGTGTTCATTACAGCCACTATTGAAATAAACAACACACCAAAGAATGATTGACTTACCATGTTTATGTCTCAGATAAAACACATTGTGAGAACTGGTTTATTCTACCATACAGAGTGCAGGGAACACAGACGCAGTTTAGATGGAAAAAAAGGATCCAGGTTGGACGTCACACTGTGCGACAAAAGACTGTACTGGCTGTATTTTAGTCTGGTTGTTTCAGCTTCTTCATTTTTAACAAGACTGTTTGCTTTCATGGGATTTTTTTCCTCTGGGATTTCAAGGAAATCTGACCTGATATTTTGATCTAAACCACTGTGCTGAACGGACTGACTGACATCACATGCATGTATACAGGGTGGAGCTACGTACAACGAAACTCTGAACAAGACATATTTAGATAACCAAAAATGTCATAATTAACTTCCAAGAACTGAAACCTCACTGTGAAAGAGTTAAATTTCTAAGAGGAAACTATGGACAACTCTCAGACCAGACGACATCATGGGGGCAACCTGTCAATCACAAGGTAGCCACGCCTTAAAGCATCCACTGCTTTATGGTCTGTTCGACTCTAAATAGGACCATAATTTACTAAATGAACATCATGCTGTATTGAAGAAGACTTGAAACTAGTGACTGAGACCATAAACTCATGTTTACAATGTTTACTGAGGTAATAAATCAAGTGAGAAGTTGGCTCATTTTCTCATAGACTTCTATAGAATCAGACTTCGTTTTGCAGACAAAGGAGTCGCCCCCTGCTGGCAATGTCGTGTCTGCGTGCAAGTTTTAGTTTGCACAGAATCTGAGTTTGAAGCTGCTGCACAGCTACAGGACACTTTTCGAGTTTCCTCTAAATGATTATTAGCTTGGTTATTGCACCCTGAGAGCAGATATTTTTATATATACATGTGTCTGTACTGACCTTTGGCCTGCTCCAGCTCCAGGTCCAGCTGTTGTTGTGATTGGTTGGGAGGTCTGTAGGGTGGGGGTTGTCTCAGGGGGGGCAGCGCTGCACCTGGTGTCTGCAGAGGTGGAAACAAATACACTTGGTCGCCCTCTCTGCGTCCCCACATTTGATGGCAGATATACAGTGTGAAAGCACAGTGTGCTGAGGTTGTGCTGCCCTCTGCTGGACTCACAGTGGTGTTCATAGAAAGACTGGACTTCACAAACCACCTCACACTGTTTTTGTTTCATTTAGTTTGTGACTAATTTAAAGATGAAGACAGAGGATCAGCAGAAGTATTGTGACATCCGTCTATCTTTCCACAGAGCTCATGGAGTTGGTGTGTTTTGGATTTTGCAGTAAAAACTTCCAATTTTACGATTAAATAAAAAACACTAACTCTGTTGAAACCAAATGTGAGGTGTAGTTTCTGTCCTTACCAGAGACTCTGTCCTCGTTGCTTCATGTTTATTGTAGCTGGGAGCTGTTAGAGACACAGGCTGAAACACACACACACACACACACACACACACACACACACACTTGAGTGTGTACCACATTAACATTACATGTTTGTAATCTCTGTGTACGCTCACTGTGTGTGTGTGTGTGTGTGTGTGTGTGTGTGTGTGTGTGTGTGTGTGTGTGTGTGTGGCGTTAAACTCCATTCAGACTGGACCTATGTCTGTAGAGGAGGTGATTATAAACATATTTTCACAGTAATGATTACAGCCTCCTGCTGGTCTCTGAACTGGCTGCTCCTCCTGTCATTTAAATCCTGTCTGGAGGAAGAAATTGGAGGAAGTCAAAAACGCTTTTTTCTAATTTGATAGATGCTAACATGCTAACATCATTATATAGTCTCAAAATCCAAAGTCAAAACTCATCTTTTTTTGTCCTAACTTTCAATAAGCTAGCAAGTTACTGTTTTATTATCTAGCTGGTGTGTCAGTTTTTCCGTATGGATTGTCTATGTTGTATTTTCATTATGTTGTTCTTATTCATTATGTTCATGTCCTTCATTATGCTCCTCTGTTGCTCTTCTGGAGGTTTCATCCATTTTTTCCCTGTTAAAAGGGTTTTTTTTTGGTTACGTTTTTCCTCATTCAATGTGAATGTCATACTGTAAAGGACAGAGGGTGTTTACAGATTGTAAAGCCCTCTGAGGCAAATTTGTGATATTGGGCAATACAAATAAAACTGACTTGACTTTAATAACAGAAAAAATTCAAAACATCAGGAGAGCAAGACTCCATAAAAGCTTATCAATTGTCTATATCTGATTACATTTAGTCTTTATAAGTATGTTATAACAGAAATTTTCTGATGACTCTGCAGTTGTAGGGTGTATAAGTGGTGGACAGGAGGAGGAGTACAGGGCTCTGGTGGGTGATTTTGTGGAGTGGTCTGGTCGGAATCATCTGCATCTCAATGTGGCCAAGACCAGGGAGATGGTGATCGACTTCAGGAAGAAGAGGACACCCACACAGCCCCTGAAGATCCTGGGGGAGGACATTGCTATTGTGGAGGAGTATAAATACTTGGGCGTTTTCATCGACAACGGACTGAACTGGAGGACCAACACTGATGCTGTTTACAAGAAGGGGATGAGCCGCCTCTACTTCCTGAGGAAGCTCAGATCCTTCAACGTGTGCAGCAGAATGCTGGAGATCTTCTACCAGTCCGTTGTAGCCAGCGCCCTGTACTCTGCTGTGGTCTGCTGGGGGAGCAGCATCAGAGCCGGCGACGCCAACAGACTGAACAAGCTGATCAGGAAGGCCAGCTCTGTGATTGGCTGCAAAATGGACACTTTTGAGGCTGTGGTGGAAAGGAGAACCATGAACAAGCTGTTGTCTATTCTGGACAATCCGGACCACCCACTTCACCCAGTACTGGAGCGACAGTGGAGCAGCTTCTCAAACAGACTGGTTCAGCTCCGCTGTCATAAGGACAGATACAGGAAATCTTTCCTGCCAACAGCTATGGGGGCGGCAGTAGCTCAGACTGTAGGGAGTTGGCTTGGGAACCGGAGGGTCACCGGTTCAAGTCCCGACATGGACCGAAAACTGAGTGTGAACTGGTAGCTGGAGAGGTGCCAGTTTACCTCTTGGGCACTGCCAAGGTGCCCCTGAGCAAGGCACCAAAAACCCCCAACTGCTCGGGGCGCTTGTCTGGAGCAGCCCCATCACTCTGACATCTCTCCATTAATGCATGTGTGTGTGTGTTTGTGTGCATGTACCATGTATA
>CAMQGK010000005.1:3575000-3610000 GCA_947000775.1 Pterois miles | reverse complement strand
CATTGACATGAAGTCAAAAAGGCCTCTGTGACAACACTGTGCCAGTGTTGGTCATGGAAATTCAGTTCAGTTTATTAATTATGCAGTTGGTGGTGATTCAGTGATAGTTAATTTATACATTCAGAAAGGGAAAACAGACTAATGCTTATTGAGCACGATTTGAAACACGTTCAACACACACAGCATGCAGTATACACCAGTATACAGTGACAAATGTAACTGGAACAGGGTGACACAGTACTGTGAAACAACCAGGAACAGAGGAGAAGATGGACATAAAGTGATGGAGGAGATGAAGAGGAGGAGAAAGAAGAGGAGAAAGAGGACAGGGATGCACCTATGCAACTGTTTCAGTGCTGCTACAGATACTGATACCCGCTTCGGGTATCGACGGATACCAAGTGCTGATCTGATACCAGTGTTTAATTAATACGATGTATGCCTCTCTGTGTAGAAATGACTGGGATCGTTCTATTATGTGTAAAGCAGCATCAGGTTTGACTTTAATATTGCTTTCCAAACTGTAAAACGAGTACCCCTCATGTCACTCATCAATTTCCAAGACTGCAGAAATGTGAGACGCCCTGCTCCCTATGTAGACATGCAGGGTTTATTCTAAGTTAACAAAAACACAATGAGTCTTAGTTTCAGGTGATTAGAAAATGAAGAAAATATTTGATTAAAATCCATTTCCGTTGTTGTTATGTTGTTACACATTTTTCCTTAAAGTGTCTGGATAAAAAACTAGGTGTGACAGGCTGGAACCTCAGGACCAAAACACCTGTTTTTCCTCAAAAAGTCCCCAGGCTGTTTGGGTCTGCTGTAAAGATGGACCTTAGCGACCTTTCAAGTCACAACTGAACATTTGAGCTGATCAATAACAGCAGCTACAGAGGTTCGCAAAGGCAGGCTTTAGGAACAACAGGCTTCCTTTGATTGGTTTTACAGTATGGATGTTAAGATGAACTCAGATTATTATTGCTGTTTGGATATTTTGTATATGTAAGGTTTTGATGTAACTTTACTGTTTACTGTATGACGTGTCTGTGTAAGCATTGTTGACTCTACGTATTTTATTTGAATATGGAGACCCAGGAACTTAAACACCAAATAGTTCATGTTTGTTTAAGCTCTACTTGACCTGGAAATGAGTTAGCATTTTAGCACTTCCGGTTCCCTCGTCTGAACGTCAGTGGGTTTTTTAAGGGGTTTTTGGTTAGATGCTTGAAATAAAGTCTATGAGTAAAACAAGCTAAAGAGATTTTACTGTTTTGCTCTATGACGTAAAATACAAATTAATATGCCCCATGAATTTTGAAGCCTTAATGTGTCTTAAAAAAGGTGATTGCTTACAAGTGGCTAAATGAGACTACAAATCATCATCACGCCGGCTCGTCCTCCTTTACAGCCTCGTTGTGTATACTCAAGCTCATGTCACCGTACTGTAGTAATGTTTATAGCTTTTCACTTCTGATGACACTTCAATAATAAAAGTGCTGTTCATTTGTGAAGATTATTTCACAGAACAAAATGTGTAAACATGTGTTTGCCACGGAGCTTATTTTCTGCAATAATCCAAATCCCAATGGATAAATCCCATTGGCTTTTTGTCAAAACCCAGGTCTTCCTGGTTGGCCTACAGAAATACATCATCCCTGGAGCACTCTATAAAGGAGCAACTAAGAAAAGCCCCAAAATGTATTTTAAATGTCTGGTTGCATTATTGAGGTTGTTAAAAAGTGGCACTGAGACTTCATGAAGTGACATGATATAACATGTTATATGTATGTGTTGTACCTGCGGGGGGGTCCCCAGTGACTGAAGGCAGGAGTTTCCTCTCCCTCCCCCTCCTCTCTTTCAGGAAGATCACTGCAAACACACAAACACACACAGTTAGCTACAGGTTTCTGCAGCGACCGCTCGAACTGGAGGCTGCAGGTGAAGCAGGTCTCCTACCCACGGCCTCCTCTGATTGGCAGAGAGGCTCCTCCCTGGCTCCGCCTCTTCCTTCTCCCAGTGTCAGTCATCCTGACAGACCTCCATGGAGAAAAAACAACAAAAAACATTTTTCCATCAAGGGTATTTCACGCATCAGATTAACCGCAAAACAAGTTCCTGTTTTTTATGCTGTCAAACTTCTTATCATCTATTGAAATGTTGAAATTGGGAACAGTGTGAAGATGAATGAACACAATGAAAAATTTGGAAAAACAGGTTTGTCTTTATTTAACCTCTCACTTGACCCCCTGATCAATCATCATGCTGTGAAGCCAAATATTGTTCAAACTGAAAAAGCTAGTGGAGTATCTAATCTGACAGGCTGGATTTTAGGGAGGTGTCTGAAATGATGCACAACACATAAAATATATTGCCATCAGATAGATTTGTGCAACCATAAAAATATCAAAACCAAAATGAAAATCCTTAAAATTAAAGATAATAAAAGACTTTGTGTCTGTCAGTATTACGACTTCATCTGTGAAACAAGTTTAGTTCATTTTCACATATTAAAATGATTCAGTGATGTTTAACTGATACAACAATTAAGGAAAAATCAGACTGATGTAAACAAATTAGATGCTTGAACACAATTGCCACACATACAGTGTGATATATGTAACCACCAGAGGGAGACACAGGACTGTGAAACAACAACAGGAGGAGGAGGAGGAGGAGAGGAGGTGAGGAGGAAGAGTAACAGAGGATGACAGAGGAGATAATAAGGAGGAGAAGGGGACAAAAGGAGGTGACAGTGAGGATGAGGTGATGGAGGAAATGTAAGGCGAAGAGGCGGAGGAGGACAAAGAGGTTGTGGAGGTGCAGTAGATACTGACTCTGTGTCGGTGTCTGTCAGAGTGAGTTCAGTGTCTGCTTCACTGTCTCTGGGGTCTGAAATACCTGCGCACACACACACACACACACACACACACACACACACACACACACACACACACACACACACACACACACACACACACACACACACACCTATAAGTTAGTAAAATCATATCAGGGTATCAACCACACACCCTCTTTCCCTCCGCAGCCATGTTCCCATCTACATTTAGTGCAAATTTGATTCAAATGCACAGAAAATCTGCAAAATAAAACATAAATTGATGCTTATTTATTGGGGGCGGCAGTAGCTCAGTCTGTAGGGAGTTGGCTTGGGAACCGGAGGGTCACCGGTTCAAGTCCCGACATGGACCAAAAACTGAGTGTGAACTGGTAGCTGGAGAAGTGCCAGTTTACCTCTTGGGCACTGCCGAGGTGCCCCTGAGCAAGGCACCAAACCCCCAACTGCTCGGCGCTTGTCAGAGCAGCCCCATCACTCTACATCTCTCCATTACTCATTATTGTGTTTCAGGTCTCATGTACCATGTATAGTTTAACAGAGTGTAAATTAATTTCCCCATTTGACTAATAAAGTAGACTTCTTCTTCTTCTTCTTCTTCTATTTCTGTCCATTATTGTTGTGTGAATTTGAGTTTGATGGAGTTAAATAGCTGGTTGCTGCCATTAAACCACTGCATGAGAGGAATAGGACATGATTACAAGAGCTCCCGTCAAAGCTCAAATGATGGAAAACCATGTATGAGAACACGATGGAAACATGACTTTTCTGTTTCTTTCATGGATTGACATGAGGAAGTTTACAGTCTCCTCATCGCTGCACACAGATCTGACGTTGTCAGCTCTTCCCGTTCAGTCACATGCTTCATGGACTTCATTTCTTCACCAAGTCACACCTCAGACAAGAGTAAAAACTTTAACTTTAAACACACACTTGCAGCGTTGTGTAGCGTCCCAGTATTAGATGCCTCTACCACACATCAGATGCATTACACAGACATAGAAAGAGCAGCACAGACGGGACAGTGGTGTTTGAGCGTGATATCTAATCTATAAACCAAAACGTGTGTGTGGTGGAAGGTCAAAGATGACAGCCACGTAATAATCTATGACGCTTTGTTGTCTTGTGATCTCAACATAACAGCATAACATCAGATCTCTGATCACAACATAATTATTCTGTGGCCACACATGACATTGTTTTTGTGTATGATTTTAAAAGGTGATAATTAAGAGTCAGATTCAGTTTCTCACCCAGAACCAGGTTTCCTAGAGACACAATACTTTCACAGTCAGATCTCTGCAGGTTTTCCTCCTCCTTTTCTCTCTCGCTGAGCTCCTCTTGCTTCTCTCTGTTCCAAGTCTGAGAGGAGAAAACAGTGAAAAAATGATTAAAGTCACAGAAATATGCCATATTAAACTGCAGTAGCAGAGAACTGAATGATGCTGATATCAGAGCTGCACATCAAGGATCAATAAATCACTGAGAGGCTGATGCCTGTTGCAACAACATGTGCATGAAAGCACTGATTTTTAAATACAGTCATTTCTGAAATAAAAGCAAAGTAAAAATATGATGAATGTAGTAGAATGTGGTAAATTACAAAATACAACAAAGAGTGTTGTCATACTCAGCACTGTCTCTGGTTAATGACAACACTGTTTTTACTCACTAATTATTTGAAGCCACCACTAGTCAGACTCATTTCACTTCTCTCCTTTCATTGTGCCCGTTATGTATTTGCTGCTGGATCACATAGCTTGGCCATTTATTGACATCTACCTCTGTAAATTTGTACCATTGTAAATGTGCAAATTTAAGTTAACTCATTCTTCTTTTTGCGATCACTGTTTTATTTACTTTTTTGTATTTTTACCTAATGAGAGAAGCTGGCAAAATTTCATTGTACCTGACAATAAAGATCACTTAGATTCTGATATTTTTTAGATATATTTTTTTATTGTGGGCACGATTGTCGATGACACTGGTATATTTGCTTACCTCTTAGTAGCATGTGTGTGTGTGTGTTTGCATGCATCAGAGAGAGTTTAAAGTGAATGGTGTCGGGCTGTGGCCCGGCTAGGGCCGGAGTTTTGGTCCAAGCTGGGCTCTAGTCTAGTCTAGATTGACCTTTATTTATGGCACTGAAGCTCAACATTTTCTGCAAATGTTTCAAATTAAAATCCAACCAGGAAAGTGTGTGTTCCTGGATAAGTTACTGTAGTGAATCCTTTAAATAAAATCACTGTGTCATCACCTGTGTAAGAGAAACATATGCAATATGAAAGCACAGACAAAATAAATAATATTTAAACACACAACTGACAAACTATACAAATTAGATCCATAACTATAATATTCTGAGGAGCGTCCTGGTGGTTAACATGTGTTCCATATAACCATAACACTCCTGATTCGATTCCATTCAGAGCTCTTTGTTTTGCACGTAATTGCCCTTTCCATACCCTCCATACCCTGTATTTCCTGTCAAAATCTCCACTGGCACCACCCGTTTTTCTTGTATATACTGTGGGTCTGTCTTTCCTAGCTTCAAACATAAAACAAAGAAATTAGATACACAGTTCTGTTGCTAATATACGACTTGTCTCTCTCAGCAGGTAATATATTCACAGTATTATCGCTTCACACCCTCACCTCCTCAGCTCCTCTGGACCGGCTGGAGGAGAGCTTCCACTCCTCCCATGTTGGTGGAGGTTTCCTGGGAAGGGAGCCCGCACTCTCCTCCACTTTGGCTTGCGTCTTCACCTCCTTCTCCTTCACTTCCTCCACCTCCTCATCCACCGCCATCTCCCTGCCCTCCTCCACGGGCAGGAGGTCAGAGGTCAGAGAGAAGGAGGCGTAGCGAGGCAGACCTCCATCAAGGATAAGCTCCGGCTCCTCTTCTTCCTCTTCATCTTGACGAAGGTCTTCTGGCAGGATGGAGCCGTCACCGAAACCCTGAAACAGAAACAACAGTCGAACAACATTGATCAAGAGGGAGAAGGTCAAAGGTCACAGCAGCAACACAGAAAAAAATCTTCCTGAGTCTGATAATGATGATGATGATGATGAAGAAACACTTTAAGAGGT
This sequence comes from Pterois miles, assembly GCA_947000775.1. Lineage (NCBI taxonomy): Eukaryota > Metazoa > Chordata > Actinopteri > Perciformes > Scorpaenidae > Pterois > Pterois miles. Next base: position 3,604,056 of record CAMQGK010000005.1, on the reverse strand, counting down.
GACCTGGAGGATAAAATGCTCTTTAAAAAACTAAAATAAATACACTTTATACACTAAGTCGACCTGCCAGCTCTTTGTTCCTCTTCCAAATACTTTAAATCAAATTTAAAAAACATGAAGAACTTTGAGACAGAGCCAAAGACTTGAGAACTAAATTGGGAAAAATCCAAAAAGATAAAAAGAAAATCCATAGTCTCTCATCCAAGCAGTTACATCAGTCCACTGGAGGTTGTTTTTTTATATATTTAGGACACCCTGAATGTCTGGGAAATGAAAAGACTCCATAAATGCCTCAGACCGTAGGACCCAGAAGCTTCAAGCTGCCTCCTCCGTGAAGAAACTGAACTGAAAAACCGCAACTAACACTAAATCTAAAACTTGACTTACTTTGAACATTAGCCTTCATCTCTGAACACATAAAGGTTTTCACCAACTCCCCAAAGAGCCTTCCTCAGCAGATACTGAGGGGATATCCTGTTCTTAACATTACGATGCAGACATTAGCCCGCGCCGGGAAATATTAATGACAACACTTAGGCTAATTTCCATCGACGAAGCCTCATCGTCAAGGACTCTGTTCCTCTTCTTTTAATTTGGGCCTGGGAAGCCGGCCCATCAGGGCCATATAATGGAGGTGAGGAGCAGACGGCGGCAGCAGCAGAGAGCTCATAACGCTAACAGGATGTTCTGCAGACTGATGTGTATTGGCCGTGACTGCCTGGCCTCATATTCATAAGATGAAAAGACGTTGTCATTTAATATCTCTGCCATTAGACGATGAGGACAGTTGAGATGACGAGTCGGTTGGTTCAGACCCTCTGCAGCGTCTCAGTGAGGCAGTGTGCTGTTAGATGCTACGATCTGAACTTACTGCAGTGGCACCTACTGTCCAATCATTAAAACTAGGGCTGTCAAGGTTAACGTGATAATAACGCATTACCGCAAATTCATTTTAATGCCACTAATTTCTTTAACACATTAATGCAACCTGTGGTTTTAAGAGTGAAGGCATCCATCAGTACCAAACTTGTCTTACTGGCCTGTCAGGAAGGAAGCTAAATAAATGCTTGAAACTAGGTGAGGAAAAACAGCCTTGGCCATTTTAAAGGGGGTCCCTTGACCTCTGACCTCCAGATATGTGAATGTAAATGGGTTCTCTGGGTCCCCACCAGTCTCCCCTTTACAGACATGCCCACTTTATGATAATCACATGTAGTTTGGATCAAGTCATAGTCAAGTCAGCACTCTGACACACTGACAGCTGTTGTTGGCTGTTGGGCTGCAGTTTGCCATGTTATGATTTGAGCATATATTTTATATTTTTTATGCTAAATGCAGAACCTGTGAGGGTTCCTGGACAATATTTGTCATCGTTTTGTGCTGTTAATTGATTTCCAATAATAAATATATACACACATTTCTATAAAGTAGCATATTTTCACACTCCCATGTTGATAAGAATATTAAATACCTGACAAATCTCCCTTTAAAGTACATTAAGAACAGATAAAAAAACTGTAATAAATTTGCAATTAATCGCAATTAAATATTTTAATTGATTTACAGCCTTAATTAAAATGTTGATCAACTGCTACACCTGGTTGTGTTTTAGACTCAGGTGATCTGGCTCTGGGAAAACTGATCAGACCTGTTCTGGAGTTGTAAATGACATCTGTATCTGTCAGTTACTATCCTGACTGCTTGAAACTGTGAAAAATGGGCAGTGTAATGTGGCATCTTCAGATTATTTGTTTTGCTCGGCCAATAGTCCAGAGCTCAAGGATGTGTAGTTCCTAGTGCTACTTTTAGACCTTGCAGTAAGCTGGCTTTGTTGGATGAACTTCAAGTCTTAAGTTCTTGGGAGCTAACAGGCAGTTATGGATAAAACTAAAGAAAAATACAGCTTTGGGTCGTATTAAGGTCTCTGATTTGGAAAATTGGTTCAGTTAGTTTTCATCTCAAAGTCTAAGCTCGTGAAAACTGGCTTTTTAATTTTAGAGGTATTTTGTCAAAAACTTAAGTGATGGGCGAATGGAAAATCTGAACCTGCTGGTGGCGCTAAATGAAAAATCAGAGCATCACAAAAGTCTTTATACAGTATATGACGAACATACTAGTCCAATAGTTGTTGAGACACACGGTAGAGATATATCTTTGATTCTATTCTACTGTATTTTTTATTAAGTTATCTAGTTTAAAGTTGTAGTTGGTGTGTATATAGAGATCTGTAAATATGTTTTTTGTACTTACTTTGTGTCATTTGGGTGATTCATGAACATTTTTGTGATGTATGTAAATTACTGCTGTAACGCCTCCGTTTCCCTTTAAGTTTTCCTTTACTTTCTGTCATACCACTGATCATAGTATTAAGTGTAAGTTGACATGATAAATATTTTATGTCAGAACGTTTGGATTGACAGGTGACAGACTTTTACAAACAGCCTACATCCCAGACCGCCTCATGGTTGTATGCCTCCTCCTCCAACCAGTCAAGTTGTAGTTTACATCCATGTCTGTCCAAAATATCATCACTTAATCGTTTTGTCCTATTAGACATTTGTGTGAAATTGTCATAATTAGCATATGAATTCTTGAGTTATGGGCAAACACCTGTTTTGTGAGGTAACAGTGACCTTTGACCGCCAACATGTAGGCAGTTCATTCTTGGCTGAGATACTGGATCCAGGAGAATGGGACAGGTGTGGGGTCACAGTGACTTTGACCTTTGACCACTGAAATCTAATCGGTTTATCCCTGAGTCCCAGCACAAATTTGTGCCAAATTCAGAGAAATTCCCTCCAGGTGTTCCTGAGATATCACGTTCAAACTTAATGCCTTCGGAAACGGCTGTCGCCCGCGTGGAGGCATAAAAAACCTGTGGTCAGTGGTTCAAATCCTTTCTTTTTGTTGTTTAGTTTCAGCCTGACTTTAGACTGAGTTATTTGGGATACAATAGACTGACTGATGATTTTTGCCAAGAATCACAAACCTTACAGAAATGTGGATCTTTAAATGTCTACATTAACCAGGTTTCGTCAGTAGAAATGAGATGAATGTCCTCATCTGTTTATCTGTTAAAGGAGACATGAAATGAACTGAATGAACTGTCCAAAGTGGGTAGTGTTGGCAACAGACGTTTTTTTTACAAGAACCAGAGTAAAAGTTGATGGTTGGTGTTATTGTGTTGTCTGACAGGTCTCTGCCGTTTGCCGCCTGTAAAGCTGGTTGTTTCCTCAGTTGTATTCATGTTTGACTGGGTTTGAACTGTGACTCACTGCAGCACTTTATCTGCACAAAGAAGATCAGAATAATGTGATCGCAGCCTATAACTACAGCAGCAGCACTCTTCTACATATGACCTCTAAAAGTTAACGAGGTGTGGATGTGTAACGGGGGTCTCTCTCTGGTCAGCGGGCTGGCGTGACCGAGAACGAGCCGGCGGTGAAGTGACAGCGCCGACCCGGCTGTCTTTATGGAAACCCATCAGAGACCTGTGGGCTGTGAAAAACCCTCTTCAGCCAAATGGGCTGCATATAAAACAGGAAATAAAACGGCAGCACAGAGGACGGCCGTGGCAGATACTGCAGGAGGACAGAAAGTAACACAGTACAACACAGGAGAGTACAGTAGAGTATAGCAGAATACAACAGAGTACAACAGAGTGCAGTAGAACCCAACAGAGAGCAGTAGAATACAGCAGAGTACAGTATAATACAGCAAAGTACAGCAGAGTAAAGCAAAATACAGTGGACGAAGACGTTTCGCCCCTTATCCAAGTGGCTTCATCAGTTCGTAACGCTACAGTCAGACTAGTCCCCACTAGTCTGACTAGTCCCCACTAGTCAGACTAGTGGGGACTAGTCAGACTGTAGCGTTACGAACTGATGAAGCCACTTGGATAAGGGGCGAAACGTCTTCAGAGACAAATCTAAGTCCAGTTGCCTTTGATTCAGTTGTTGCCAGAATGAATATGACCTGGATGAATGAGACAAAATACAGTGGAGTACAGCAGAGTAAAAAATAATACAATAGAGTACAGGTGAGGGCAGCAGAGTGCATTAGAGTACAGTAGAACACAACAGAGAACAGTAACATACAGCAGAGGGCAGCAGAGTACAGCAGAGCAGTGTAGTACAGTCCAACAGAGTACTGCAAAGGGCAACAGAGTATCATAGAGTGAAGCAGAGAGTACAACAGGGTGCAGCAGAGTGCAGAAGAGTGCAGCAGAGTAAAGTGCAGCAGTGTACAACAGAGTACAGTAATGTACAGTAGAGTGCAGCAGAGTACAGTACAGTAAAGTAGACCAGAGTATTGCAGAGTACAGTAGAGAACAGTAGACAACAGTAGAGCACAGTGAAGTACAGCAGAATGCAGAGTACAGTACAGTCAAGCTGAATACAGAAAAGTACAGTAGAATGCAACAGAGTACAGCAGAGTGTAGTATAGTACAGCAGAGTACAGCAGGGTTCAGCAGAGCACAGCAGAATACAGCAGGGCACAGTAAAGTGCAGCAGAGTAAAGGACAGTACGGTACAGCAGAGTACAGTTGAGTACAATGTAATAGTAATAAAGTAATAGAGTACCGTAGAGCACAGTAAAGTACAGCAGAGCACAGCAGAGTGCAGCACAGTACAAGACAATAGAGTACAAAAAGAGTACAGTAGAGTACAGCAGAATACAGAAGAGAACAGCAGAGAACAGTTGAGTACAGTAAAGAAAAGTAGAGTACAGCAGAGCACAGTAGAGTGCAAAAGAGTGTAGCAGAGTACCATAGAGTGCAGCAGAGTAAAGTAGAATACAGTAGAGTACAGCAGAGCACAGTAGAGTGCAGCAGAATACAGTATAGTACAGCAGAGTACAGAGGGGTGCAGCAGAGTTGAGTACAGTAGTATGTAGCAGAGTACAGTAGACTGCAGCACAGTACAGTAGAGTAGACAGAGTATAGCACAGTACAGTAGATAACAGTAGAGAGCAGTACAGTAAAGTACAGCAGAGTGCAACAGAGTACAGTATTATAGAGTACAGTATAGTCAAGCTGAATACAGAAAAGTACAGTAGAATGCAACAGAGTACAGTAAAGTACAGGAGGGTGCAGCAGAGTACAGTAGAATGCAGCAGAGTACAGTAAAGTACAGGAGGGTGCAGCAGAGTACAGTAGAATGCAGCAGCGTAGAGCACAGTAGAGTGCACTAGAGTACAGTATAGTACAACACAGTACAGTAGAGCACAGCAGCGTTAAGTAGAATACAGTATAGTACAGTAGAGCACAGTAGAGTACAGTGCAGTACAGCAGAGTAGAGTAAAGCAGAATACAGTATTGAAATATTTGGATGTGATCCTGGACAGTAACTTGAATCTGGAGGAACATGTAAAAATAGTCCATTCATGCTTTTATCAACTGAGGAATATTTCTAAAATTAGACCAGCTCTGCCTTTCAGTAACACAGTGAAAGTTGTACATGCTCTCATAGCGTCCCGTCTCGATTACTGTAATTCTTTGTATACTTGTCTAAACAATCGAGCAACAGAGAAGCTCCAAATTGTTCACAGCTCTGCAGCTACACTATTGACCTAAACCAAATAGTCTCACTTCACTGGCTCCAAGTCTCTTCTAGAATTGATTTTAAAGTGCTTTTAATCACGTATAAAGCTCTGAATGGCCTGGCACAACAGCATATACCTGAGCTCATCACATCGTACTGTCCGAACAGGGCCCTCAGGTCTCCCAGTCTGGGCCTTTTAACTGAACCAAACACCAGGTTAAAAACACAGAGTGATCGAGGCTTTGCAGTACTGGCTCTGCAACAGGCTTCCACTGAGCATCAGATCAGCTGACTCTGTCACGGTTTTGAAATCGTCTTAAAACTAACTTAAAGAATAGCTTTTACAATCAGCTGAATTTTAGTCTTTTGTGTGATTGTGTACTGATGTATATACAGATGTAAGTAGATATATAGTTGTATGAATAGTACAGCAGAGTGCAGTTACAGTAGAGTACAGCAGACTACAACAGAGTACAGTACAGAACGTGGAGTACAGCAGAGTACAGGTGAGTACAGTCAAATACAGTAGAGTGTAGCAGAGTACAGTAGAGTGCAACAGAATACAGCAGAGTACAGTAGAGTACAACAGAGTGCAGTAGAGTGTAGCAGAGTAGAGTGTAGCAGAGTACAGTAGAGTACAACAGAGTACAGTAGAGTACAACAGAGTAGAGTGTAGCAGAGTACAGGAGAGTACAACATACTACAGCAGAGTACAGTAGAGCAGAATGCAATAGAACAGAGTAGAGTACAGTAGAGTATAACAAAGTACAGCAGAGTACTGAAGAATGCAATAGAGTGCAATAGAGCACAGCAAAGTACAGTAGAGTACAGTACATTAGAGCAGAGTACAGCAAAGCACAGCAGACTACAGTAGAGGACAACAGAGTACAGTATAGAACGTGTAGTACAGCAGAGTACAGCAGAATGCAACAGAGTGCAATAGAGTACAGCAGAGTACAGTAGAGTACAGTACATTACTGTCGAGTGCAATACAGTGCAACAGAGTACAGCAGAGTATAGTAGAGTACAGCAGAGCTCAGCAGAATGCAATAGAGTGCAATAGAGCACAGCAGAGTACAGAAAAGTACAGTAGAGTACACAGGTAAAGTAATACTTAGGCTGAATCTGACGTCCATACAGAGGATGAAGAGGATGTCTGTTTATGATATTAATATATATTATTTAGTGCTTTGGATATCTGGAGTGTAGGAGTTAATAGGATCATTTAAACAGCATATACTGTAGATTCTGATATCAATACAAAAATCATATCGATATGCGCAAAGTGCATAAAAGTAGACAATAACCTTTCTACACAAGAGATCTTAAGTTAATTTACAATTTGTGTGTTCAGTTATTGAAAATGATCATCTCATGATAACATCTTCATCTTTGTCGCACAAAGATATGCAACTTAACTGGCGCACGATTATTTTTAATACCTACAACTTGCACACAAATTATAGCGTTACACATTCAATTTACTGTATTATTTCTGTGCGTAAGATAGGGTGTGCCCTCAATGCCTTCATACAAAATGCACATGTAAAGTCACAAGATAATAACAAAAAATAATTTTTGATATGTCGAAAAAATACAATTCATAGCATATGTAAAAAAAAATTAATAGTATAGTGTGTCAAAAAAATAATAGTATAGTATGTCAAAAAATTAATAGTATAGTATGTCAAAAAATAATAGTATAGTGTGTAGAAAAAATAAAAAAGTCATGTTGAAAAAAATGAAAAGTAGTAACAAATTTTTACCACCCACATTATCATCTTGTGCTTTCACATTGTTTCATGGGATAGTCTGGGTGAAGTGGGATAGTATGAAGTACTTATCCACAGTAGGTGTATTATTACAGTAGATGACGGTCGGCGTGGCTCCAGTTTGGAGAAACAAACAGCAGCACCGACGCCGGAGCAAAGCACTACAGCGCTGTAGCCAGCTAAAAGAAAGACTTACCTAAAAACATTCACATCTATTTAATTGTACGCTATATTTAGAATATTTTCCAATGGCGAACTGAACTGAAAGTGAAATGTATTTATACTGTTTATAGATAAATCTGTGAAAATATTCTAAATATAGTGTACGCTAAAAAGGGATACAGATTTTTTTTTAGCTGGTTAAAATGTGTTTTTCTGCCGTCCTCGTCCACAGCACTGTCATGCTTTGCTCCTTTGTGCTCCTGTCTGCATCTCCAAACAGGGCGTGCTGACCGCCATCTACTAGAGGTGATACTACACCTACGATCTCCTGCAACCCCACTTCAAAACACCTGAACTATCCCTTTCACATCCATATCTCTTCAAGAAATGGATCTGAATAAGACGGCTGTACTGAATAATGAGGACAAAAATGCGCAGGATAATAATTCTGTGCACAAGATTGAAAACTAATAATTCCAGGTCGACAAACAGCTCTTGGATGTGTTGAATATATTTTGAAGGATTCCTTGTCTAAAAAAGAAAACAACTGTACGTCAATTGAAACCAGATTTATTGCAGATTTCAGTGTTCTGAAAGAAATACTCATAATACTCATTTTTAACATTTCCTCTCGAGTCCTGGCTGCTTTGCTAAACATGTACTGATTTCACTGTTACAGTAAAGCAAAGACAATATGCTAAAGAGATGTTTTATTTAATGAACCACGAATAGTTCGACAAAAGAGACAGAAGTACTTTGGAGGATCATTTCAGTCCTCAACTCAACAGTACTGCAGGAGTATTCACTGGGAGTACTGCAGTACTGCGTGTACTGATGCTGGAGGACCAAAGTGTCCTCAGAGTACCCCCCAACTCCTCTACACCCCCTGACTCACTTAAGAGAGAGATGCTGCTGGTTGAGCTGATAGAGCACTTTATACCATCCAGCCATCCAGCTGAGTCAGCAGCTTCACAGAGACAGAGAGGAGGGAGAGGAGAGATTAAGGAGAGGAGAGAGAGGGTGAAAGAAGGTGAAAGAGAGGAGGAGATGAAAGAGAAGAGAGATGATAGAGGAAAGAGGTAAGGGAGGAAGTGAAAGAGAGAGGAGAGAGATGACGGAAGAAGAGGTATGACTGCAGAGGTGAGATGAACTAAAATAATGGAGAACGATTTGAATTCAGACAGAAAACATGAGTTCCTGAAGAGAAATGTGTTCATAACAACCCAGAGTCCAAACTGGAGCCGATAAACTGATTTATCACCAACGCAGAACATGTTTCAGCTCCTTTGGTCTGTTTGCTATCACAGAAACTACAACAGATTTCACAGATAGTTCAGCTACGGCTAAAAACTGAATGTGTGCAAAAGCAAATTTGTTTCTGCATAAATTTACTGGTCCAGTACACATTGATCTATACAAGAAACACCAGTTTCCTGCACACCTTCCTCAACACTGCTTCTTCAATTATAATCAAATTCCCTGCTAATTTACACCTGAAAAGATTAACAACATTACAATGCATTTCCTGCTGCTGCTTCAGAGTAAAAGTCTTGGATAAAAAGAGACGCGTGACAGCTTTACAACCATGTTTCCCTCTGTAACCTGAACAGGGCTGTCAAGGTTAACACAATAACACCGAAAACAATTAAGGCCACTAATTTCTTTAAAGCATTAGGGTAACTTGGGATTTTTAGGTTGTAGTGTGCTCAGATTTAAAGCTAGGGACGCTAAGGAATCCATTGGGACCAACCATGTCATACTAGCTTGAGCGAAGGAGGTAAAATAATGGTCCAAACTTGCGCTAAATTTTGGCGAGAAAAAAACTGGCATGGCCATTTTCAAAGGGGTCACTTGACCTCCCATGTTGATTTAAGTATTAAATACTTCACAAATCTTCCTTTACATATATTTTGAACAGATAAAAAAAATATCATTAATGTGCGCTTAATCATGACTACTATCATGCAATTAATCTCGATTAAATAATTAAATCAACTGACCACCGTTTTTTCCATACTTCAATACTCCCCCCCATACATCCCTCTGTAAACTCTGGAGGCCTCTGGTAGAAGAGTCAGTATGTATCTGCAAAAAAACTGTACTGACATATACAGTATATCAGCATGGGCATATATATCAGTGAATAAATAATAAAAAACGTGTGAGATGATGTGAGATTCTCTCCATGTTCCCCCTCTATGTCTTCACTGTCAAAAATAATGTTAATGCTCGATACATATAATTCTTTGTGAATCAAATGTAAGGGATCACGATCAAAATGATCACTGATACAAAAAGTAATAATGATGGATCAATCTTATTTTTAAACTCTCAACAGCCTTGTGAATCAAATATTGGTCAGGATCCTCAGCACACACCTTGTTCAATAAAGTACATTCATTTATGGTATCCTAACTACCAAGACAGTCTTCATACTGTACACTTTATACTTTCTAGTATTTGTCATACCATATTTTCTTCCACGAGTTATCAGTGTTTCTATCGTCTTGTTTTACAGCAGAGAGATAAATTCAGCCTGGACCTGTTGGATGTCTCCACAGAAATAAATCCAGTCTGAACTCTGCATCCATTTCTTATCCGTTCCTGTCATGCTCCACATATTTATTTACATCTGCTCTATTTATTTCTCTCTTTACTTTTCTTTATAGTTAAATGCCTGTGCAGCGCTGTTCCGCTGATATCCGGACCAATAAAGCAAACTGGAGTGAAATGATTAAGAGGGAAGAGATAAAGAGAGAAGATGAAGAGACATGGAGGGAAGAGGCAGCGAGGAGGAGGAAGAGGGAGGAAGAGGTAGGGAGTGAATGATGTGAACGAGGAGTCTGGAGTGACTTGATCACAGAGAAAGCAGGGGAGCGAGAGGTAACCTGTCTCTGTTCAAAGATCTGGTGTTGGATATGAATGTCTTCAAGTTCATTTTATCTATAAAGCTTAAAATCACAAATATGCCTTAAAGGGCTTTACAGTCTGTACAGCATACGACACCCACTGCTGTTTTAATGTTTGAGTTTACTGGGGATCGAGCCACACTCCTGACTGAATAGGAATGGGACAGAGGCTCTGCACAAAGTTGCAACCAGCCACAAGAGCAAAGAGAAAGAATCTAGCTGCTGTTTATCTGACGAAGATCTGTTTCTCTTTGAGGGTGAAGGGTGAGTTAAGTACAGCTGTGCTCAAACGTTTACATACCCTGGCAGAATTTATGATTTCTTAGACATTTTTCAGAGAATATGAATGATAACACAAAAACTTTTTTCCCCACTCAGGGTTAGTGGTTGAGTGAAGCCATTTATTGTCAAATAACTGTGTTTAATCTTTCTAAATCATAATGACAACAGAAACTTCCCAAATGACCCTGATCAAAAGTTTACATCCTCTGGTGATTTTGGCCTGATAACGTCAACACAAGCTGACACAAAAAGGTTTGAATGGCAGCTAAAGGGAACCATCCTCACCTGTGACCTGCTTGCTTGTAATCAATGTGTCTCTAAAGCTCTTTGAGTTTCTGTCCTCCCGACAGACCCTCGCATCTTTCATCCAGTGCTGCACTGACGTTTCTGGATTCTGAGTCATGGAGAAAACAAACGAGCTGTCAAAGGATCTACGGGAAAAGGTAATAGAACTGTATAAAACAGGAAAGGGATATAAAAAGATATCCAAGGAACTGAGAACGCCAATCAGCAGTGTTCAAACTCTGATGAAGAAGTGGAAAGTGAGGGAGTCTGTTGAAACCAAACCATGGTCAGGTAGACCAACAAACATTTCTGCCACAGCTGCCAGGAAAATTTTTAGGGATGCAAAGAAAAACCCACAATAACTTCAGCTGAAAAAATGTGGTGTGGCTGTTTCAAGATGAACAATACGGAGGCACCTGAAGAAAAATGGGCTGCACGGTCGAGTCGCCAGAAGAAAGCCAGCACGACGCAAATGCCACAAAGTAGCTCGCTTACAATACACCAAACAGCACAGAGACAAGACTCAAAACTTCTGCAACAAAGTCATTTGGAGTGATGAGACCAAAATTGAACTTTTTGGCAACAACCATAAACGCTACATTTGTAGAGGAGTCAACAAGGCCTATGATGAACGAACGTCGTTCCCACTATGAAACACGGAGGCGGATCGCTGATGTTTTGGGGATGTGTGAGCTACAAAGGCGCAAGAAACTGATGGCAAGATGAATGCAGCATGTTATCAGAAAATACTGGAGGAAAATTTGCACTCATCAGCCCGGAAGCTGCATGTGGGACGTACTTGGACGTTCCAACATGACAACGATCCCAAACACAAGGCCAAGTCCACCTGTCATTGGTTACACCAGAATAAAGTGAAGGTTCTGGAGTGGCCGTCTCAGTCTCCTGACCTCAGTATCATCGAGCCACTCTGGGGAAATCTCAAACATGCAGTTAATGCAAGACAGCCCGAGAAATTACAGGAACTGGAGGCTTTTTGCCAAGAAGAATGGGCTGCTTTACCAGAAAACAACGACCCTGATCCAAGACTACCACCAGAAACTTCAAGCTGTCATTGATGTTAGAAGAGCAATACAAGGGGGATGTAAACTTTTGATCAGGGTCCTTTGGGAAGTTTCTGTTGTCATTATAATTTAAAAAGAGTAAACACAGTTGTTTGACAATAAATGGCTTCACTCAACCACTAACCATGAGTGGAAATAAAGTTTTTGTGTTATCATTCATATTCTCTGAAAAATGGCCAAGAAATCATGAATTCTGCCAGGGTATGTTATCTTTTGTGCACAACTGTATGTCTTAAAGACAAGGCGGTTAATCCTTAGACATAGTAATGTAGACTCCCTCTGTGTGCGTAAAACATTTTATTTTAGGGTTTGGATAAGATTAGGGTTAGGGTAAGGGTTAGGATTAGGCAAGTAACAATTACACTTAGGGTTAGGGTAAATTTCCAGGAAATGGATGTAAGTCTATGTAATGTCCTCAAAAGTCATGGAAACACTGTGTGTGTGTGTGTGTGTGTGTGTGTGTGTGTGTGTGTGTGTGTGTGTGTGTGTGTGTGTGTGTGTGTGTGTGTGTGTGTGTGTGTGTGGTGCACGCACACGTGAATGCCCCATGTGTTAGAGAGTTGAATATCTGCCGACAGTGAGCCGATCCTTTTTGGTGACACAATATCTGTATCATATACAGTATCTATGCTATACTACACTCAGTTTTAATTATTATATGACCCATATATGGTGCCGCAACAGTCATGAAATTAAACTGCAGTCATGAGTGATTGTTGATGCCTTATCATCATACTTGCCACCTCTCCTTATTATCCAGGGAGACTCTTGTTTTTTATTGCCCTCTCCCAGTTTCCTCCTGGGGTCACAAATCTGATTTTTCACACTTTTAGTTATCTCAACCTGTTTCTGGCACAGTGTCTATAAGCCATAAGCTCACTGTTTACAGCAACAGAGCTCCACCAAATGTTTTCTCCTAGTGGAGGAGTGCTGCTCAATACATTGCTCCGCGGCTGCTCCACTTGCCTCATATCTCAGCATCACAACAAGCCGTTGTGGCGTGGCGAAAGCCATTGGAAATAATGGGTTTCAGAGCGCAGTGAGAAAAAAATACTCAAGCAAGGGCAAAAAAATGAATGAATGAATAAAAAGTGATCAATATTAGACTACTTTACACCAGATTTACACAAGTTCACACCAGAGGGGCCAATTATACAGTTTTATTTCCTCAGAATTAAAAGTCAAATTAAAAGTTTAAAGTAAAATTATTTAACAAAAAATGCTGTTGCAGTGTTATTATTATTATTATTATTATTTAGTTATTGTCATTCTTCAGTCAGCAGAATGCAAGAAACAAAGTCTCTGAAATTGTATTCTTTCAATAGAAAGAGATAAGATAAGATAAGATAAGATGAACCTTTATTAATCCCCGGAGGGAAATTCGGGAATGTCTTGGGGGGACGTTTCAGTCCCTCTGCTTTGGTTTTGAAAGCCGCCCTATTTTTGAGATGTCAAGTTTGCAAGCATGATTATTTAATGCAAACTGAGCGTAACGTTTGTGCAGGTTGGCCGGGGCAATAGTTGAGCTGTGCTGGTGCTTGGAGGAGCGGGTGAGGGCCTTGAAAAGTCGAAGCCCTGGCGCCTATAGTACTTTACTGTGGCCTTTCCGTCCATCCTTAGACCTTTGATTCAGATGAAGAAAAACAAAACTCGCTCCATTTGCTGAGGAAGACTGTGACTTGCAGTCGAAAAGCCCAAAAAATCTAGTAGAATTAATAATTAATCTGGAGCTGAAATAGTTTCCACTCTAATGGCTTACTATGGACTACTGTCAAAAACAGTGGTTCCAACCCATTTTAATGTTTCATTCGGATGTGCACCACTAAATGAAACCTCTGTTAGCCTTCTTTATCAGTTTGGTAAACATAGACTGTTGTCTTTTAAGTGTTACCTTCTCTGTTCGCAGACTGCAATTAGCCGCAAAGTTCCTTGAAAAGTTGCTGTGGACTTTGGTGTTGCTCAACGTTACATCGTTTACCAACTGACACATGCAAACGAGACACATTTTTGGCAAATAATCGTTTTGTGCCTGCAGGAAGTGGGATGTACAGTATGTGACTTTGATTAGATAGAAATGTAAACAGGTTTACAAAGAAACTTTGAGTTATTAAATTTATATACATATTCTCTGAACCTTTAGCTACTGGTAGCCCACAAGCTACTTGTTGGAGACCCTTGCCTTAGACTGTGGGAAGTTTTAAAGGGTATTTTTTCCACTAACTTCTGACATTTTATAGACAAAATGATTAAGGGGTAAATTGACAGTACACTGAAGGATGTGGACGGGGATCTACAAACATTCGGTCATAATATGTACAACATAAATGTGTGTGTGTGTTACCTTTGGTACAGGGAGTTGCATGTTGTTGAGAGACATCTGGCTGCTCCTCTCTGGTCCCTCCACCTGCACAAACAGTTCAGACAGAATTATAACACATGAAGCTGCACCTGAAGAATGTCATTAGAAACCAGAAGGTGGAGACGCACCATCACCAGAGGCTTGCGGATGCCCAGGCGGACTGTGCCAGGTGGGGCGGACTTGAGGACCTCCACGGCCTGGCCCAGGGTGAGCAGGTCCAACTGGGTCTGGTTGACTGACACCAGCTGGTCTCCAGGAAGTAAACCGCTGTGACGCTCTGCTGAACCACCGGGGACCAGAGAACGGATCACCATCACACACCGACCGGGATCCAGCGGGTCCTGGAGAGACAGTTAAACAACACCATTACATTATATTCATCTGGCAACTTATCTGAAGTACTTTCAGCCTCTGCGTAAGATAAACACAAGAGACAGATGTCATCAAGAAAGAAAAACACAAACCACACCAGGCTTTGGTACTCTACCTGAAGATGTGTGCAGAATCAGTGACATCTTTAAAATCATGTTTCTAAATCTTTTTAATCAAGCTTTTTACTATCAGTTTATTTTAAAATGCATACATAAAGCATCTGAGAAATCACTCGCGAACTCCAACCAAGTCAAACTAGGCAGCTCTGCTCAAATATGAATCAATATTCTGTTACTGTAATGACTATTTGTTGCCTCAAATGTTTTCAGAAATATCCTGTACTTCCTATTTAGTTGTAAAATGATACAATTTGTGACCTGGCAGTCATGTTGAGACCAGCTGAGGAAATATCAAGCACCGCCCATCACCCGGAGAACAGCCAATAGGAACGCTGTCTGTGAAATGACCTGTGATTGGCCAAAATCTCTCGGGCTAGATTTGTTAAAGCCTGAAAACAGAGCCAGGAGGAGGTGCAGAGGTCTAGCTTTCTCTCAGAACATTTGAATTACAATATGCTGAAAGGTTATTATGGAATATTTGCCCAATAAGACACACCTACATCACACAATTAGCCAAATAGTTGATTTTCTGTTCAAAACCATATTTTGTTCATTAAATACAACTCTACTTTATATATTATTATTATTATTATTGTTATTATTATTATCATTAAGTTTCCTTTTACTGTACACCAGTCTTTATTTTGTGTCAAATGTGTTCTGCACGCATTTGCACACATATTTCTGCAACATACTATTTTAATGTGAATGAGTCATCTGTAAGTCATCAAATTACAAAATTTGTAAATGACAGAATTGCTGCATTAAAATCTTCATCAGTGACATGAAATTGCTGCCAGTGATCAACAATCAACAATCCAACATGGCGTAAAAACAAAATACACAAATCGGATGTGTAGTCCAGTTCTGATCTATCTGATCTTCAGTATGTGGCCTCATAACCAGCTACTCCTCTTCCTCTCTCTTGTTCAGCCAAGTCTGTGTTGTTCTGTATCCACATTCAATAAAATCAACCCACAAAGTCCCCTTTTCACTGTACGTCTACGTCCATGTAACTGACAGAACTTCACCACCTGGCTATGTTACTGATTGAGATTGGATTCAGCTGTGGTCGATCTATTTTTCAATACTTCAATCAACTTTTTCTCAATGATTCAATGATCTGATCATTCAAAAATTCTTTCTGGCTGTTTCAATAAAGCTTTTGAGCTGCTGCAGAAGCTGAAGCAGAGCGTTCGTACTATGTTGAAGGTTTTGAAGACAGATGTTGTGACAGTTGTGCTTAGAGTTTTGAAAATGTGACTACAGATTGGAGAAAGGGATATTAGCAACTGTAAAATACTAGAAATGTTATTGCTTTTATTTTTATATTACTTTTGTGTATTTTATTTTATTGCAGTCCTGAAATGTTTTTGGTCCTGGTTCAATAAGGAAATAAATGTTTTCAAGTGGTGAAATGTTATTAAAAACCTGCACAACAAAGTTGGAAATGAACAAATTCTTGGCACAAACTTGGAGAACCACTAAGCTAAAGACCCATAAGCAATCCTCCGCTGGAAGCCACCCGTCTGTTTGTCAGCAGGGGTTTGATCCAGCAACCACTCAGGAAAGAAACTGGACCATAAAACTCAGACTACATCTCTGCCTTCGAACCTGTCAGAAAGTGTGACATGGGTGTGATACCAGCTTGTGAGGAACAGAAACACCCCTCCTCTTCCTCCCCAAGTCAGAGAGATGAAGACAGTTATTCAGACTGACTCTCGGCAAAAAGAGACAGGAAGGCAAAGCAGCAGAGAGACAGACAGGGGGAGACAGAGACCAGAGAAATGACAGAAAATCCATCCACACAAACACAACAACAACAACAGCACACAAATGTGCACAGGAGAGGTCTACTTCATGGTCCGAAACCTTACAGAAACCAACAGTAAAAGAAGAGGTGGATGGAGGGAGGAAAAGAGAAACGACCAGATTTTAGGAGACAAATTTAAATGTTTAAAATGTAAACTGTCCACAGAAAAAGAGTTTACAATTTGACGACCTTTCAACAAGAAGTGGGACATGCAAAAAGACCGTTTCATTCATCGGCTGAAATTCATCGTTCATTCAGCAGCAGGAGGTTGATTTACTTCAGTCAGCAGCAACATGACAGAACCTTACCTGCCTCTCGGTAGTTAAAACAACATCTAATATGCTAAATGTAAATAGAAATATGCTAAAGTTTCAGGCTGTGGATCATCTTAACTCTGATCTGTCTGACTCTTAACATGCTGTAAACACCCTTTGGGTTCAACTGCTGGATGCTCAGTTTGCTCTGACGGTGTCTTTTTGTGCACCATCAATCATCATCAAGTTTTTGTGTGTCACTTGCATAAAGATCATAAACCCTCATCTCTGTCCAAGGATGGATTTTGGCGTTCATTAAAGACTGAGATGCAGCTGAAAGCTCCGAATCAACAGTAGGTGGACCTTTGAGTTTAGATTATAATTCCCAAAGGTTAAGGCATAACACAACTAAAGTTAATAACACCTTATTATGTTAGATAACAAAGCCTTATAAATACTGTAGTATATGTACTATAGTGAATTTGATTAGAGCAACAAGCTCTGCTCTAATATAAGACTCTGAGGAGGGAATTCATAAAGAATGGATTGTGCCTGCTGATGCACAATTCATTCAGCAGCCACAATGATGATGATGATGATGATGATGCCATCATGAATTGTGCATCACTTGCAACCGCTATCTTCCCTGTGTCAAGGTCCGGAGGTCCGGAAAAGATATTGCGCTAATGATGTTACAGCACAAACATGCCCATAAAGTTTTGCAGCTGAGGAAAATTTGCCCTTTTTGTATCTGATTGCAATTCTCCATATGGCAAAGTATAAAGATGCTTTTGCGCCAAGAACACAGTAGGCAGACCAAAAGGAAAGACGGAGAGCTGCAGGTCCTAAGAAATAAGGTGTGAAGGCTTTCCTTAACACTTGAGGCAAGAATTCGAAACATGACAAACAGAAACCATATTTGGGATTTAATACCCCGGTCTGTCAGCGCTGTCGGTGTTTTCAAACACAGACCTTCAGACTGTATAAGAAGGTGGCATGACAATGCCTTCACCTGGCTACAATCACTGCTGCCATGATCGCTGGCAAGTCTGGACGTGACACCCTTTTTAAATGTGCTTCATTTACCACCAACTCTCTGAAGACCTTTCCTTTTGTCTTATTCGTGCAGGTTTAGGGGCTGCAAAAGTGAATTTGCCACTGATATTTTAGTTTATGAGTGAGATGTTCAACTATTTTTGTTGGAAAATAACATGTAACTTGGTACTAATTATGTGGCAGATACATACTTCTAATACACTTCTTGCATCATTTTAATAAGTTAGTTCAAGTTCATTTAAAATAATTTAATTTGTTTTTTATAGGCAGTTGTTAGAAGAACTTCCATCAAAAAACAGCTTAATTTAATATTTAGAAGTAGTATTAAGTACTATTTACTCTTACCATCAGCCTGTTTATTTTTATGATTTTTTTTTTCATTTCTGTTATTGAGTACATTTTATTTTTGCACTTCATTGATAATTGTTTGTATTTTCTTTCATTTGCACTCTTTCGTATTTTGTACGGCTGCTGCTCTACAAATTCCCTCTGGATAAGATAAGATAAGATTTTTTTTAAATAAATAAAGTTGTATCTTATTCATCATTCATTTCTTATTGAAAAAGCTACTCTTCATTGATGATATTCATTCATCTAGAAAATTTCAGATTTTTACATGTTCAGCTGACCTGCTAGCTTAGCATTTACTTTTACCGATAACAAGTCCCAAAGTAGTTCCTCCTAACAAATGATTAGGAACTTAAGGACGTGTAACATTAAGTATATTGTCCAATGCTGTATTAATTATGCAGGTCTTCACTGAGGCCATGAATATAAAAAGTTGAGAACAAGTTTTAAAATAATAAAGAAGTCTGGAGGTAATTCATTGTCTCCGCCGGTTGTAAATTGGGGATCATGTGTCAGTCGAGCTAATCTCACATATTACTGGACACATCAGCCTAATATCTTTTGAGTACATTTATGACTGCTCAAGCTCCTCTCATGGTTGTGATGAGTCACAGTTTTGGAAAAAAGTTTTTTATTGCTTGCTCTGTTTTATACCGTCACTGACTGCTGACTCCTCTTAACCTGTAGGAGGCGCAAGTCATCAACAACTGCTGAAGTTTAAACTCTTGCTTCCGCTACAGATCACACACTGTGTCTGTCCAGATCTGCAGATTTATTCAATCAAACATTACAGCAGTGGTCGTTTAAAACAGGGCTCAAGGCTATGGCATCCCATCATTCTGGATGCAACAGAAAATGTGTTGGGGACGAGAGGAGATCTCAACCGTGACATTTCTGGGATGAAAGGGATTTCTGTATGTATTAGGGCTGTTAGAGTTAACATTGTAATAACACGTTAACGCAACTTAGTTTTAAGGCTACTTATTCCTTTAACGCATTAACACAATGATTTTTAGGTTGCAGTGAGTTCAGTTTTAAAGCTAGAGTGAAGATATCATGTCATACTAGCTTGTTGAGAACAAGAATAAATATCACTCCAAACTTAACCTAAAATTTTCTGAGAAAATCCCTTTACTTGAAAATTGGTTCTTTATGATTTGAGCATATTTTTAAGCTAAATTGAGTACCAGCGAGGGTTTCTGGACAATATCTGTTGTTGTTTTGTGTTGTTAATTGATTTTCAATAATGAATAAATGCATACATTTCCATAAAGCAGCATATTTGTACACTCCCATGATAAGAGTATTAAATACTTAACAACTCACCACTTAAGGTACATTTTGAGCAGATAACAAACGTGAGATTAATCTGTGACTTGTATAACTATTGCTAAGCAAATCACAAACTTAACCGAGCACTGATTACAATGGAGAGCATCTTTTCATGCTGTTACTATAGTAACTATCACTGGGATGAGAGCTGGTTAGCTGTTAGCAGCCAGTGGACAGCAGAGGCCTGCACTGTGATTGGCTGATGGAGCTAACAGCTAACGGAGCTAATCTCTCAGCACCACCTACACCAACATGCATGCCACACTACCTTTGGTTGTGTTTAGCACCATATAACTACCTATAACTGTCTTTTCAAACAGAGCAAGCAAAGTAATAATACTACCACTCTATTATATGGACATTTATTTTGCATCTGAGGTTTGTCTGCATATAGAGTGCTACAGGAATGAGTCCTAAAACCAGGAAATGAGCTAGCAGTTTTTAGTTTGAAGACTGAAATAAGGTTTGTGGTTAACACAGGCTTAAGAGATTTTAATGGTTTGTTCTATGATATAAAATACATCAGTAAAGACTTTGTGTCTTTAAAAGGGCGGTTACTAACAAGTGGCTAAATGAGAATACAAAAGGTTGTCACGCAGACTTGTTCGCCCTCATAGCCTCGCATTCATGTGACCGTGGTGTTGTTTGTTTATTGCCTAACGTTAGCTTGTAACTTCTGCCGACTGCATTTATGCTTCAAAAATCATATAGGTGTTCATTTGCGGAGAGTATCTTGAAGAAGAAAACGTGTAATTGTTTACCACAGTGCCTATTTTCTGCAATGATCCAGAACCCAATGGAAAAATAGCATTGGCTTTTTGTTGAGAGAACCAGGGCCATGCTAACTTCCTGTTAGCCTACAAAAATACATCCTCCCTAGAGCGCTCTATAGCCCGTCTACTCTGGTTACACCTTGATAATAATCCACATATCGTCTCCCCTTCATCCCACTACTAATGCATACACAGTGGACACAGTCTGCCCTGCGGTCCCTGGTCCACCCACATGCCCCCAGACACACCTGGTGGAGATCTGCACTCTACTGAGTGCACTTTTCTACTTATCCTCTAACTTTGTCCAAAAGTAAAGAGGGAAAACTCCACAAACAAGCCCTCGTCTCTGCTCCGTCTGTTTAACCGGAGTAACCAGGAGGACGGCCTGGTCCTGCCCACAATCCAAACCCTTCAGAGATTCATATACCAACTATAAAACCTCTCCTGGTTAGAGCGGATGTACATTTTGTGAATTCCCCTGTGCTGAACCCTGGGCATCGCCCGCGCTGCAACACGAGCTGCCGTGCCAAGTTTCAGGCTGCCAGAACAAAGCCGAGCTGTATTTTTAGACTGAACAACATGGCTACAGGTGGTGAGGAGTCAGAAATCAAGTCCTTCACTCCTACAAGATCCTCCGGAAAAAGACAGGCCTCTGCTGTCAAAAAAGTGGAGATATCAGAAACGTAGGAGAAAGTGTGAGAGAGAAAATAAAGAAATTAAAAATGTACTTTGCCAAAAGTAGTGAAATGTTTCCACGGTTGGCTTTTCGTGCGCAGATAACAATGATTTTTTTTTTTTTTTTTTTTTTTTTGGATATGTAGGTTGCAGAGTGTCTACACAAAGTTTTTAAAACCTTTATGATGTCAGTTAGAATGAAACTCTGGAAATGAGCACAGTCAAAGTATTTCAGGAGCTCTGAGACTGAACTTTAGACTTTACATTTTTATTCTAAACATACTCACGACCTTTCAGGGCCTCTGAAGTTTGATAATATGAAGAACAAACTTCCTATATTTATTTTCCATTGTCTCATAATGAATATAAACTTTAAGGCCAAACTATACCAACACTCTGCCTACATAACCTGGGACTGTTTTTCACGCTATAGTTCCACATCTTAATGCTTCGGCATGTAATGATAGATTAGTTTGTGTTTGTGTCTTTCCTGCTTCGACATGACACAGAGCCAGCTCTACGTGTTTTTCCCTGTTTGGTGTGGAAGAACTTGACTGGCCTGCATTTGACCTCAACCCCATCCAACACCTTTGGGATGAGCTGGAACCTGGACTGGGCATGGAGGATGAAACATGCCAAAATAAATAAAAATAAATAAATAAATAAAAATATAAACATTTAGATGATAAATGTAATTAAATGTAGCCAAAATAATATTAAAATAAATGAAGCCATTAATTAATTGATAAAAATGTGACATAAATTGATATTTCAGTTTTAATTTGCTTTTTTTAATTTATCTATCTTTGTCTTAATTTTCATATTTATTCACTCTTCTGTTTAATTTTCCCTTCATTTAGGTATTTATTTTATTAATCTTCACATTTATTGATCTATTTTATCATTATTATTTATTCATTCATTTCTTTTTGCATTTATTTATTTATTTATTAAATTAATTAAATATATATTTATATTATTTACTTTTGCAATTATTTTATTTTATTTTATTATTTTAAAATGTATGCATTTAATTTTGCACATATTTTTCATTTATTTTCAAATTTATTTACTTATTTATGCATGATTTTCACCCCTTTCCCCAAACTTTTTTAAAATACATTTCTTTATGTATTTCTGACTCATTATGCAAATGAGGGGTCTGTCACTCAACACATATCATTCTGAGGTCAAGGTGCATGACTACATGCTGGCTAGCTGGCTAATTGTCTGCTTCTGCTTATCAACTCCAGTCCTCATTCCCGACTCTATAGCCACACGTCTGGCTCCATACACTTGGTTGTCTGCTGACTGCTGCTCCAGCCACTTTAAGTAATATATATTTGTGGTACATAGATATACAGCGATTGCAAAATGAATGGGTAGAAATGTGTAGCGCATCACCGGTGTGTAAAACATGGACTTTAAACTTTAAACTGCTCCACTACAGCACTACTAGAAGAACTACTAGAAAGTCCTGCGAGTGTTCAAAAGTGTCCTCCTGAAAGACACTTTGGTCGTTGCTTTTCTACCATAGCTTTAACAATAACAGCTTGCCTTGCTCCAGAACACTTGAACGTGTGTGCAGGAGGGGAATCAAACCACTAACCCTGCAGTTGATGAGATGCTCTAACTCCCGAGCCACAGTAAACCAGAGATTACATTTTACATTTTAAAGAAAATATATGAATTTTATGGGTCAAAGATAACGTGTTATGAAGCACAGAATATCTCCACCGGCTGCCATGTTCTCAAGGAATGATGTGAGCATCTGGAGTATCCTGAAAATAGAGCTGTCAAAGATTGCCATGCCTCTAGTGAATTTCTAAAACCTTCTTCTATTCATTTTAATGACACTAATGTCTTTAATACCTTGCGCAACTTGTGATTTTGAGGTTGCAATGGATTCAGTTCAAGCATATTCAAAGGGGTACACTTGACCTCTGACCTCCAGATATGTGAATGTAAATGGGTTCTCTGGGTCCCCACCAGTCTCCCCTTTACAGACATGCCCACTTTATGAGTCTTTAATCAGTCAGTCTGGATCAAGTCATAGTCAAGTCAGCACACTGACACACTGACAGCTGTTGTTGCCTGTTGGGCTGCAGTTTTAGTTACTTTTTATGCTAAATGCAGAACCTGTGAGGGCTTCTGGACAATATTTGTCATTGTTTTGTGTTGTTAATTCATTCATCCATCTTCAACCGCTTATCCTGTTAGGGGTCGTGGGGGGCTGGAGCCGATCCCAGCTGGCATTGGGCGAAGGCGGGTTCACCCTGGACAGGTCGCCAGTCCATCGCAGGGCACATAGAGACAACCATTCACACTTACGCGCAATTTAGTGTCATGAGACTGTGGGAGGAAGCCGGAGAACCCGGAGAAAACCCACGCTAACGCGGGGAGAACATGCAAACTCCACACAGAAAAGTCCCAAGCCGGATTCGAACCAGTGACCTTCTTGCTGTGAGGCGACGGTGCCATGTTTTCCCTTTAAGGTACATTTTTACCACATAAAAAAGTGTGATTAATTTACGATTATTCACGATAAACTATGGACAATCATACGGTTAATCACAACTAAATACTTATCAACTGTATTTCTAAAATTCAATTAAAAGATAACTAACATACTACAGATAGCAAACTTTAATGAGAAGTTAATATCACCCATCAGTGTCACCAGTATGATGGATCTGATACTATTTGATCACTTCAAACTGACAATAGATTTGATCAGTATCGCTCTGCTTTAGTAGACCTGCATTTTTTTTCTTCTCTTTGCAGAAATCCCATTTTTGGGGTATGAAACTGGTCCCATTTTAAAAGGTGTCAGGTTTTAGTGGAAACTATCCGCCCGAGTTGAGACAGACAGACAGATCAGCTCTTCTCTTATTGCCTCAAACCATCTTTCACTCGACTCTGACAGCCGGAGAGTCAGTAACAGGAAACACTTTGGCAGCAACACTGGGCCGACATGCCCTTGGGCGAGAGATATAGAGGAAGGAGAGGGGAGAGAGAGGGAGACAAGTTGATTCTTTTATTTTGAGAAAACTGTTGAGTCGGTTTCACTCTGAGGTGAAATACTGGAGTCAGAACCTCACATTGTTTTTTACTTTTCTTTTTAAAATCATATGCGCTTTAAACACGAATGTAAGACTCTTATTTAGCTGTTATCAACAAACTTGAAAACTGTTTTTGTTGGTTATTTTGTCTTCGCTGATTTACTGTATTTTATTTTAATCTCAACACATTTCAATGAGTCTGCCTTGTTTATTTCTGTTTTTTCATATTCAAAATACGCTTTGCAAATAATGTTTTGTGAAAAAAAATGTTATGACTGTTTCTGTGTACATATTTGGAAAAAAATAATTATGTTAGTTATGTTACTTTAGCGGACGTTCTTTAAGTGACAAAAGGGAGGACATTTCAGGAAAAGACGGGATATTTCATGATTGCAATTTTGAGTGTGAGATATTTTATAATATTTATCTCAATGACATTCATTCTTTACGTCAGTGGTTCCCAACCTGGGAGTACCGCCGAAGCAACTGATCAGATGGCCGATTAATCGTTTGTGTTCACTATCTGGGTAAATTGTACAGTTTATCAGTTGTTCCATACTTTATTGTTACACACTGAACATAAAATGAAATATCCATAAAACATGCCACTTAGCGGTTGTCAGTTTAGTCGATGATAGAAAAGTGAGGAAAAAGTTTGGGAACCGCTGCTTTAGAGAAACCAGGTCTCTTAAATGATGATTAAGGAAAGATTGCTGCAGAAAACCCAGGGTGGCCAAGTTGATAAATTTTTGGAAAGATTCTTGTAAAGACTAAATAGCAATCCGATATTTTGCTTTTGCAAACTGAAGTGATGAAAGTGAGGACAGCTTTGGAAAACAAAGCTGTTTTAAAGTGGGTAGATTTCCCTTTTCCCTTTATGTTTTCCCTTTTGTGTGTGACTTATTTTCTAAGATATATATTTATGTCAGTGGAATCCTCTGTGGAAAGCAGGTAATTTTTTTACATGATGATTAACAAAAAATACTGCAGAAACATGGTAACATGAGTGAAAAAATATTCTTTTCTTCTTTTGTGTGAGATATAACATTTAATGTCAATGACATCCTTTATAAAAACTACATTTCTCATTTACAGATGACTATAAACTTGAACTTTGGAAAGTGAGGACAGCTTTGGAAAACAAGGATGTTTGAAAGTGAAGTAAGTTCTGAGAAGTTCATACAGTTTATATATATTTCATAATGCAGCCTATATTTTATGTCAGTGGCTCCCTTTACATTTTTATAAAGTGAGAAAATTTAAGACAGTGAGGACATTTCTGAAAGGGGAAAATCTTGGAAACTGAGGATTTTTCTAACAGTTTTCGGGCATTTTATGTTTTCAGTTTTGTGTGCAAGACATTTCAGAATTTCTGATGGTTTCTCTGCGGATGACAATAAACAAGAGCTTGTTAAGGGGAGTCAAAAAGCCGATTTAGAGTTAAAACTTGGTTTAGATTAAGGTCAAAGAGGGTCCTCACAAGTGCAGGAGTACAAACGTGTGTGTTGGTTCCAGCTGGTCTCTGAACACAAGGCTGCTTTGTCCAGATCTGAAGCTGAAGCCTGGACCGACCAGCAATGACACACATGCGTGCACACAGGCGCCGTCATCATTTATGGAGTAAAGAAGTGAAGAGAGAGGAATCAGTACCTGGTTTCTGATTGGCTGCTAATGAGGGTGCTGTATAGAGACTGAACGAACTCTGATTTATGAGATTATATACAAGACGAATCAAAACCCAGCTTTACAGTCATAACGTCAATCCCTTTCTGATGAAAACTGCTGACAGTGAGCTCTGTGGACTTTCTAGAAACATATATCACTGCTGAGTTTTCTTTTTTAAAAAATGATTTTTCAATGCTAAAACCCTGAATATGGATTTGCATTGAGGCAGCAGCAGAAACATCAAGAGTTGATATAAGTACATCAACAGATAAAAACAAAAGTTACCAGCAAAAAAAGTAGGAAAATATGTTTAATTTCAATTGTTTGTTTCATGATTTGGGTAAACTTTAAGGCACCAATGATATAAAATAAGAAAAACATTACATAAAAAAGCTCTAATGTTCTTGGATATTTATAAATTGTAATTAGGGCTGTCAATCTTTATAATATAATATAATATAATATAATATAATATAATATAACATTTTCATGATTAACCACCTTTTTTATTTGTTTAAAATGTACCTTAAAGGGAGGTTTGTCAAGTATTTAATACCCTTATCAACATGGTAGTGGGCAAATATGCTGCTTCATGCAAATGTATTTATTTACTATATATTATTATATTTATTTGCCCAGAAACCCTCACAGGTTCTGCATTTAGCATAAAAATATGCTCAAATCATAACATGGCAAACTGCAGCCCAACAAACAACAACAGTGTGTCAGAGTGCTGACTTGACAATGACTTGATCCAAACTGACTGTGATTATCATAAAGTGGGCATGTCTGTAAAGGGGAGACTGGTGGGGACCCAGAGAACCCATTTACATTCACATATCTGGAGGTCAGAGGTCAAGGGACAAATGGTCATGCCAGTTTTTCCTCTCCAGAATTTAGCACACGTTTGGAGCGTTATTTAACCTCCTTCGCAATAAGCTAATATGACATGGTTGGTGCCTTCGGTTTTACCAAAATCTTCACTTTAGCATTACAAATGAGCCTGCTACAACCTAGAAATCATTAGCTGCATTAATGCAAGTGTAACCATCCATCCAGTACAGTACAATAGAGTATATCCGTCTGTGTGCCCATATGTTACTTGTCTTATTTGGTCTTTGACGTTTCCTTGTAGTGACTGTCTGAACAGGCCCTCTGGAGGCTGCTGGAAGCACACTGCTGGCCTCCTGGAAGACCCTGCCACTTCAGATCCACAACACCTACTGCTGCTGCTCTCTGCCAAACTGTCTCCTGCCAAAAGAAAACTCTAATCCTGACCATTGTGGTACTGTATGACCCTCCTGCAGAAGAGGTCAGAGGTCAACTACAGAACAGCAATACTTAGAGTAAGACTTCATACTCATCATCTGCCTTTAGAAACTGTCAGGAGGCGATGAAGGAAGGAAGGAAAGTAAAGGAACAGAATCAGGAATCAGGACGGCTGACGGATGAGCTGCTGTTGGTTTAGTTTTGAACTGTAAAATCAGCGACCCAACGGAGAGATACAGCCTAAACGGATGAATTATGGCTATTTTGAACAATAACACTCTTTTATAAATTAATAGCTTTTTTTTTAACTTTACATAAAGCAGCTGCAGTTCATGTGTTTAAGGGTCCTGACAGGGTGCTTTACACACACACACACACACACGCACGCACATACGCACACACACACACACACACACACACACACACACACACACACACACACACACACACACACACACACACACACACACACACACACACACACACACACACACACACACACACACACACACACACACACACACACACACGTTGTATTCCATCTGATTACATGTAAATAACCTTTAACTGTTAATGTCTCATTGCTTATCATAGAGTTCAGATGATGTAAAGAGGAAAAGAGATAATGATATAATGATTTTCACCACACACACACACACACATACAGGCCCCCTGGGCAGATACTATACTGTATGTGCAGGCTGACATGGATGTAGACCAACAGGGAATTAACCTGGAGCCCCCCAACCCCACCTCACCACCTCAGCTGGGTCTGACTGAGGAGGAGGGAGGAGGAGGAGGGAGGAGGAGGAGGAGGAGGAGATGAGGAGGAGGCAGAGGTCTTGGAGGTGAAGCGCTGCCTAAAGTGCTGGAGTAGGGTAGGGAGAAAAACTCAACAGACCAGGGTTTCCCAAATCTACTCCCCAGACAGCGACGAGTCGAAACAAGAAATCTTTTAGTCACCATAAAAATCAGAGAAAGCTGAGTTTAAAATGATTTAACTAATTTCAGGACTCTTGTGAGGACTTTGGATTGTTTTAACTAAAATTACATCATCCCACCCAAAATGACGTCTCTGTTAATCAGGAGAAAATTCAGTATGTTTTAATCTGTACTGTAGCTTCTCCAGAGCAATCAATCAAAGTCTGTATGTTAAACCAGGGGTTTTAAAAGTGGGGTCAGGGGGCCCCCAGGGGTCCTTAAGGTAGTCCCCAGCAAAAAGGGGAATAATTTATTTCCACTATATTTCCTTACAGAAATAACACAATGACAGACTCTGGGATTATTTAGGTGTTAAGTTGACCTAAAAGTAAAAATCCTCTCAGACGGGGGACCCTGGGACAAAATCTTATTAAATGGGGGTGAAATTTGTGTCAGTTTAGGGGTCCTTGATGTGAAAAAGTTTGGGAAACACTGTGTTAGACTATAGCACTGTTTGTCATTGTTCATTAAGGGTTCTCTGTCAGGAATTCAGAGCATATTTATTGCCTCCCCACAGCTCTCAACATGGCAACGGCTAAGCCGGCGGTTATCGGTGCTAACAGTCAACAGTGCAAACAACGGCAAGAGCGCTGACTGAGCCAACAGTGCACGGCATTAGCAGTTGTAACCACCGTATGAGAGCAGCGTAGGGCGAGGGCCGTGAGCTAGCCAGTAGAAAACTCGCGCTAAAAGGCATGTTCATGTTTGCTTGTTGCCTGTTTTAAGGGAGTATTAGATGCACAATATGTGGGCTGTAAATTCAAACATTTTTCAGCAGTTGATCAGATGTCAGAGCTTCCTGTTGGCAAATGACATCCTCCACCCTTTGACCCTTGATTCAGATAAGGAAAAACTAAAAAAATGTTGTGGGAGAGAATTAAACTTCACAAACAGTAGACTTTTGAAGTTTAACACCCTCCCACAAGGATGAATGTAACTGACT